>QEWY01000009.1:278011-332439 GCA_006503575.1 Baylisascaris schroederi | reverse complement strand
ATATATATATATAATTACGTTTACGGATCGTATATGGATATATAAGTACTAGAATTTATGTGAAGTTGAATGCAGCAAGAGGTTCTACTAACCTGAGGGAATGAATGGGAGGGAAGAGGAGATGATAGTGCTGAACTGGCGAGCATCTTTCTGCCAGAATTTCTTAGACATCAGACATCTTTTGATGCCTTTTTTTCATGAAATTTTTTACTCGCTGAAAACTCTTCTCTTAGCTTCTCAACAATGAAGGTTCATTTCTTTTTTGGGCAGTTAAAAGGGCGTAGATATTGGCGTTATTGAAGAAGATTCCTTTGAGTGTGCTCTTCCGTGTTTTTCCGTGTTAAAACCAACGCAACCTAGACAATTTTTATTTGAATTTACCAAAATTAACCTTAATATCTATTTCTCCTGTTAGCTAGAAAAATGCTACTGCAGCTTTGAAAAAGATGTTGTCAGATTTGGGGATATGCCTTTATGCCTAAAAACATGAGCTGATTCACACATGTTCATGAGGTTGTTAATTAGGGAATATGAATGTTTGTAAATTAAACTAATATTATGTATAGGCAGAGTGAAGAAATTAAAAGGATGAAGGCGATGGAAATATACCAATAAAAGAAGTAGGTGAAGGAAAAAATTTGATCATAGTGGGTGTTGGTTCGCATAGAGAGCGATGATAATGCATTTCTTCGAGGCGCCTTTTTACCGTCAGTTGAGTGCCATCGAACGATAGAATTGCCACTTTACACTGCAGCACTTGTGCTTCTTTCATCGCAATGATGAATGAATGGAGAAGAATTTGAGAGAAATCCATGACTAAGCACTTGCTTTCCTCTTTGTAATGATGACTCACTGCTGAAGTTCAAATGGGAACGACTTTTACTATCAAAAACTTCCTCCTTAAATGTTCTGACCTGCATACTTTTACCTGTCACGAGTTATGTTAGGGAAGCTCTGCATGAACGGAAAACTGATAGATATATCTGTTGGGAACCATGCTAAAACATGTCGTTTAAGGAATCACAATAAGGCAAGCGCCAAGGTTCGTGAACCAGGTGCCCAATCTCACGCTAAAACCTGGAGTGGAAGCAGTAATCGATGTCGAGGTCGAGGCTTCACCACCAGCAAAGTAAGTGTTTCTCAGTTTGCTACTGAAGTATTGGAGAGATTAAACATTCTGCTTAAAGTGCACCACACCTCTGCTTACGCTTTACTTTCGAACAGCGTTGAGATATTCACGCTGCCGATTCACATAACAGAGGGAAGAGATGTATTTATGAATTCTATGAAGTATCCGCTCTCATATATGAAGGATAGCTGTTTTCAGATCTGATTTTTTTCTTTTTCTTTTGGTTTATGTTGTAACCGATGTATCGAGTTCTTTTGCACTTCATCTGTCTTCACAATCCTTCCGACATATCTATCTGTTTACGTCAGCAACCGTTCCATTCTGTCATTCATTATGACGTTGTCGTACGCGTGCATATTTATATCTACCTATTCATCCAGTTGTTTCAATTCCGTCCCAACGATGCTAGAATCACAAAATTTGATGAGTACAATGCATAGTATAGGTCGAGCTTTTGTACCAACTTTCAACTTGTCTTATCAAGCTTGCATGCAATAACAGGTATTTAACTAGCCGAAAAATTACGCGCATTTTGGGGCTAGCGGGATCACACTTTGCACCGTTCGGATTCCTGAATGACGGATTTTTACTAGGAGGCTCCATGAGAGCGTTCGAATCATTCAAAACAGATGCATGTTGCTCAGTTTTCATGATTGATGGGTAATTTGTGAAAGTGCTTGATATGGTCAGTGGAACGGGAAGGCGGCTGTCATGCAGCACCTCCGACACACTTCCCCCATGTGTTTCTTTATATGACAGGCTGCAATTTTTTCACATGTCCTGTTTGCATGCAGTTGAAATGGATACTATCACGTGTTTGCCTTTAGTCCATTACTTTCTTGGTATGTGATTCGGGTAACTTGCAGGTTCACATGGTTTGTAAATGGCTTCGAGTTGCGTGATTCATCAGGACGCCTCGAAGTATACTGTCCAAAAGAGAATCGATGCGTTGCGCGGTTCCCATTACCGCAAAGCGGCGAATACAAAGTCATCGCCGAAAATTCTGTTGGAAGGGATCAAAGCATTGGCTACGTGGACGTAAAGAAAGGTACATATAATCAGAAAACCAATTCTTTCTCTTTCATCGTTGTTAGAGAGACGCGTATTCTCCTTGCTAGACATAAAAACGAGAAATTATGCTTGTCTGATAGTAGGCTCAAATGTATAGACGAAGAAGTAGTAGTTCAAAAAAAAATTTCCTCTTTTGTTACTCATGTCATCTGGCGAATCTATTCTTTCATGTGGAGGAAAATTTTTGTGATAATTAAACCGATCTGTTGTTTTTGCGGCCATGTTCACTAGAGTAAAGATGCATTTTCTGAGTAGGAGCCAACCCTTGAAATGCGTCCATAGACGAAGAGAAGAAACGGAGAGCATTTTGTTGCTTTTTCAGAGGTGTCGGCACGTCAAATGCAAAGACCACCGCTACCAGCCGAGCATATGCTCCACGTCGACGCAACATCGGCTCACCTGCATCGTGCGTTATCGTTGTTTTTCTACTCCACATGGTTTCGTTGAAAAGTCAAAACAGATGATTCTCTAAATATGTAAGGGAAGGGGCAAATTGGATTAATGCATTTTATATAAACAATTTCGATGAGAAGCAAGAGATTACGTTGAAGGTAGTGCAAGGAATTGTGCTGTATGACCAGAACGGCTAGCCTTAATTTCGCTGCTTGTGTGCTGCAAAATTTGGATATGCCTTGAGGAATAGTGAAAGGGAAGGAAGTGTTTATAATTGTTGGGCATGAAAGGTGGAAAATAGGTGCGCATAGAAAGTGGCAGACAACGAGCACTTTACCTCGCTTCGGCCTTTTCTCCCTTAATCGTCTTTATCGAAGGGAGAGTAAGGAGAGTAATTCAAGGCGCCTTAGGTTTATGACAGTTTAGTTGTCACCGTATTAGTTGGCTGTAAGGTTTTGTTTTGATCCAGATAACAGTTTTATAATATGCAAAATTGAAGTTACAGATGACCTTTTTGAACGAATGGATGCAGGCCGGGCGTCATCGGTAACAAAGAACTATGAAGTCTACGAGGAGAGCTCATACTATCAACGTTCGACAAGTTTACCTCGTCCAACGCGAGGCATCGAAAGACACGTTGAAGTATCGTCGAATAGCGATTTGCTAAGACGTCGACAAGAAGGTTTGTTTTATGTACTGCAAATGACCTTACTGACTCAGATGTTGATGAAATCGTTGGATGAATGCGAGTGTCTTTTGAGTTTATCACTTCTTTTGTTGCCGGTTGCTGGAGGAAACTCCTCTCCAATTTACGTTCAGTTATTCCGTGTGCAAATTACCTAGAAGCTTTTAACTGAATGGATAATTTCCTGCAAACTACGGAATATGGGAGTGACCGCGTTCCTATCAGTGGCTTATTTCTTATGATTAATGCTAGCAGTGACCCTGAATTTATAGTGCTTTGTTTTTCTTCTGTTACAAAACATATGGGCTATAAAACGACAGAGTGGCTGCTTCAGGAATGTTTGCTTAAAGATTTTTATATTTAACATATATTTTCACTTCATGATGCCAATTTTACGTTGATTCATTTTTCACTGCTTTCGCATGATGGAATTACACACAGCTCTGAACAAAGCATTACTCTGATCTTAGATGAGAATGTGTTGCTCATTGATTTCACGGTGACGTTTATGTGGAGGACAGTTTTGTTTCAGAAACAGACGCCACCACGCCGTACTCATCTATGAATGAAATTTACCGTGCCACTCAACGAGAGGATGGCTACACGGAAACACTCTATAGAGCAACGAGCGAATCATTCCAGTTTTTGCCTCAAGCCCCCATGTTTACCAGCGCCCTTCCTGAAGACCTACATTTATCGTCGAAGGAGAAGCTTATTCTCTCAGTGGACGTAAAGGCTAGTCCACAGGCCGAGATTGCATGGAAAATGGATGACACAGAAGTGAAGCAGTCAGAAAGCGTCAGCCTGTTGGATGAACACAATCGTTCGACCCTGGTAGTACAACCACCGGTGAAGCAAGGGCTTTATACTGTTACCGCAAAGAATGAGGCAGGAGAAAGTACGTTGAGTACAAGAGTGCATCGCGTAGAAGAAGAGACATTCGTACAGGTTGATAAGCAGATGGTTGTCAGCAGTCGCTGCATGACTGGTCGAGGTACATCCACGCCACCGGAGATTGTCGAGAACGCGATCACGGTTACAAGTGCCTCAGATGGATGGGAAGTAGTCGAGGAGGCTGATGCAATGAAGTCATCTACCGAGTCTTTTGAAACTGTAAGACTTGCTGAAGGAGCGAGGCTATCGATAGGGCGCGGTGAGGATCAGACACCAAAACCGCATACGATACCACGCGTTCGTACATCCACCTTCGCACAAAGAGTGAGTGAAGAGCATGGGACGGCAGTATCACATCCAACTATTATTACTCTTCCAAAGTCCTCGGAGGAAATTGAAATGTTTGCCACCGAAGTGATCGAGGAGCGACGGCTTGTGCCGTCACATCTGCCAAGGAAGTCAACTGAACGATTGCCACAGCGCCCGTTTGTTGTAAAACAACCGCCTCCAGAAGTCTTCGTGAAGGCGGGAGAAAAACTTATTCTCGATTCGAAAGTAGATTCTCATCCAGAATCTTCTTTCAAGTGGTACCATAACAATTTCGAATTGAGGCCATCCGCTACAATAAAAATCGAATCTCCGGCTCCTAATGAGAGCCGCGCGACATTCGAAAAACCCATTGATGGTGTTTATAAAGTCACTGCAACAAATTTATATGGATCTTGTTGCAGTTCTACTCGGGTAGTTACAGAAGTGATGGAACAAATGGTCGAAGAAAGTTCCGTTTCCGTTTTACGGTTGCCACAGCCACAACCTCAACCAAAGTTCCAGCTGGTGCGTAAGGCACGCTTTGAAAGCCGCAAGGATCTTCCGAAGGCTCCACAAATTAAAAAGAAGTTTGCTGCACTTATTCGCGTGCCGCGGAAACAGCCGTTAGTGCTCAGCATCGAGGCGGATGCCATTCCAGAAGCAACATTCACTTGGCGGGTCAACAACTTCGAGGTTCGTCCTTCTGCGCTTGTACATATTGAGCGACCGGCGCCCAATGTTTCACGGGCAACCTTTACGAAACCAGCAGAGGGAAGATACGAAGTGATCGCTTCCAATGAGTTGGGAAGTGCTACATGTTCAACAAAAGTGGCAGTTGATTTCGAGCCTGAAGTTGCACCCGAAAAGAAAACCGTTGTTTCACCACCGCAGGTAGTTCAGAAACCACCTACATTTATTCAGCCACTTCCTGCGGAAACAAGGCTTTCCTCGAACAGCGAAGAGTTGCATTTGTCCGTTACTGTCGATTCGCAGCAACCGGTAACGTTCCGTTGGTTCGCCGATGGCAGTTTATTATCGAACAGCATAGAGCAACAAATGATCAATGAAGCGTTTAAGAGTGAACTGCTTGTACGTCGACCAATCTCGCATCCCACCGATTATGCAGTTGAAGTTTCGAATAATTATGGCACCATATGGTCTGAAACGAAAGTCAGTCTTCCGATAGTGACAAAGACCAGTGCCACCGTAGAAGAGTTGCTAGCAACGGAGGCCATCACTGAGGTTCAACGGAAGGCACCTCGCTTCACGATACCTTTGTATCCGATCGAAGTGGAAGAGGGCGGTCGTTTCACTGCTGAAGTAATTGTTGATCGTGATGGATCACCTTGTGAATTCTTATGGTATTTAAATGGGAAGGATGTCAGGACATTGCCCGGATTTAGAGTCGAGTCAACACACTACGAGTCGACACTAATAGTTGACTCGGCCACCACTAGAAACAGTGGCAGGTTATCGGTGGTTGCGAGAAACAAATACGGCACTGCCGAGTCATCCGCTACCGTTTCTGTTAATGAAAGTTAGTTGCTGTTTTGTTCATTAAGGTATCGATGAATTGTTGATTGAAGCATGAAAGCACGTTCATCGTTGTGTTCTTAGCAAGGAAAATGACTTGGAGTGCGGTGCAAAAACCAGTTTTTTTTTTTTGTTGATTTTATCGGAATTCGCAGAGGAATTTAGTTGCTTATAGTGAATGCACGATTCCGGTTTTTGATTGAGCAGATGCTCTTTTCGTTATTCACCAATTACAAGTTGGTATCTAATAAGCTGTCGCCTTTGGCTCAGACGGCCAAAAAGATTTCCATAGTTTTATTGTTAGCGCTTGAAAACAGCGCTTCTTCATAATATTTTACATGTATCTCTATGAGTAGGAAGCGTGAACTTGTCTCATGTACCCTCTTATCAATGATTTTATTGATGTCATTGATGTGGGAATTACGGAAGTGTGGAGGAGGGACCAATATTATAAACCTTCGATTAAAAATTCGTTTTTGAGCGTGATCCGATGTGTAAAAAAGGCGTCAAGTTTCCGTGCATATTTTAGCATCTTTGTGTTTATAAAAAATTGGTGGATCCTTTTGGGAACTAATATTAAGAGGTCATCATATGGCGTAGTTTACCCACCAAAATTGTAATCGTAGCTTCATTGGTCCTGTAGTTGAAACTAGCGGATAGGCAGACACATACATGTATATTCCTATAGCAATATGGTAAGACTTCGCAGTAATGTTACCTGCAATTACAAATCTGCAAAATTGTGGGGAATGACACTGTCTCTAGTAGTATATGATTACCTACATAGATTACAGAAGATCTAACGAATCATCGATAGTTGGTGAAGATAGTTGATATAGGTGACGCCAGAGTTTTGTTTTTAGCTTAATTCATGTTCTTCTAGTGCTGTGAATTCGTCTGCAAGTGGTGATTATATTTTAGAAGAGGAGTCCTTTGAAGTGATCAAAACAAGCGTATCGATCCCTTCGGAAAGACCACCGAAAATTATCGTCCCACTTCATTCAACAGTTTTCAGAAGTGGTAAGCGATTAATGAAGAGACATTTCTTAGAGCAGAAAACAAGTGAAGTTCTTTCATGGATTGCCACCCTTGAGGATGTGAACTTTTTAATAGCTGTCGAAAAAGGATTCCCTTAGCAACGTATCGGAAAACATCAGATAATCAGGCTGTCCTTATAGTGCATTAACAACTCTTGAGAAAGTCGCAAGCAAAGTTAATTGTATTTAGAAGCACCGTCTTGCCTAATGAGAAAACTCTAAAATTCAATTCTTCGCTATAGTTTTGTCACCTGAAAGTGATCAAGGCAGACACATGGATTCAATCTACTATCGGTTGAAAAGCAAATTCTTTTAGCATTAGAAATATGATTGTTTAAAACAATTTTCTTATCAGTTTTAGACTCTGGCTTGCCATGCAAAATATATTGTATCAATTGAAACCATAAACGCTTTTTTATGCGTATTTATCGAAATAGCAAATTATCCAAGTTCGTTGACATTTCCCAGAAGAGAAGATTTGTTGCCCTTGAATGATATGTTCTGAAAATCTATCCACGATGGAGGGATATTTATTGCATTTCTAAAGTATCTTAAAATTGGCAGTCTCATCTTAAAGTAATTGTTTCCGCTGCATTAGGTGAACCAATGGTTCTTCGATGCCGTATTGATGCAATGCCACCAGCACAAATCACATGGAGCAAGGATGATATCGATCTTGCCGAGTGGGTTATCAGCGAAGATATCACAACAACGTATGTGCTAAACTGTTACTTCATTTCCTCATAGCAATTGCATTGTCGTATTTTTTGACTAGATAAAACTTCTGATATGAGACATGCAAATGTAGAGTTCATGAATGCTGACGCAAAGACAGCTCACTGCACCGTTATTTTGCCTGTAATTTATTCAAGCAAATGAATGCCTTTAAATATAGCTTTCAAAGCCAGTGTGAATATGCTTTCAGAGTCAATTATCCTTTCAGGGTTTTGCCCGATGGTACTTACGAACTATCCAAACCGCAGAGCACCACTGAAGACGCCGGTTTTTATCAGTGCAGCGCTCGTAATGCTCATGGAAAGGCGGAAACCGCTGCATATGTCACTGTAGAAGGTATGGCTGCCTTTAGTTTTCGATTAAAGTCGGTAAAAATATTGCTCGCGCTTTCGTCAAATACTTGCTTGAAGCAAGAAAGCGAAATTCAGACCGATGACCTTTAGGAGTCTTGAAATGGTCATATTTTCGAGATGGAGGAAGGGCTTTTGAATTTGCCATCCTCCGAATAAGGAGGTGCTGTGAGAACAAAAGGCTCGCAGATATCGCTGCTTCCGAAAAAGGCGTATTACAAGGAGGGAGAAGCGACCAATCAAGAAAGCTATTTCAGAATATTGCATTTAGATTTGATAGAAGGTAGTGTCATGGGTGACGTCATCGTTGCTTAGCTGTCTAAATGCTTTGGGTGACTATTTGGTTTGTTTAGGAGATTTGATTGTCTTAAGTGAAAGAAGAAGGTTACTAACAGTGACGAAATTAGGTCACTTCATATCTTTTCGTCGTATAAAAAGAGATATTTTTTGAACGTAATATCGGGTCACTAGATTCCCTCGTTATTGGAGAATGATTTAGGAAATAAGGAATCTCAGAAGGGAGGTATTGCCATGTGGTGAGCAAACGGCGTTAATTATCGATCTATAAAAATTTTCGGTTGCAAAGAATGTTTCCCACCAACAACGGAAATTCAATCAGAAATTGTACAAAGTGGCGGAAAATGCAAATGACGGCTAGCAACTGATCGAATATCGAGCACAGAATTTCAATTGCGATCAAACGTCAAGAAAGTTCGAGCGATAAGCGATAAAACATTACCAAAATGTGAAACATGTTTTTCTTGTTATGTTAGCGCTGTTGCCGATTCTGGACACGCAGATACAAACAAAATATTTTTTGAAGGCAGGGACGAGTACTAGTCATGAATTTTTTTCTTAAGAGTGAGATATTGCTTGGAAATAAAGAGAACTTTCTTATCAAAAGCAGTTCACAAAATTTCCTTCTTCACCATCGTCTTCGAAATGGTTTCCCTCGGCTTCTTGAAGGTGACTATAGCGATTTTGCAAGATTGAAAGCGCGTGTTGATCTCCAGCCACTGAGACCATAATTACCTTTCATCAGTATTTCTTTTGGAAGACTGACAGTGAGTGGAAAACTTCTTGGGGGCATCATCGAAGGAATCGGCAGCACGCTTCCCTCATTCCCTTAATCACCGTATGGTGCAGGGCATGAATGTCTTCAGAGTTTATATTGACACATATATAGGGGTAAATTTTTACCCACGTGGTAGGATTGGTGCTTTCCATCGTATTCCTTTTGAATTTATACGTGCTTACTGCTGCGGAAATTCAAATGCAGTGCAGGTTTTCTTATGCAAACTATTAATCCCTTCATGAGCTGACGAAAACAAGTTTTTGCTTGCGGCTTTTTATAAGTGTTCGATATTACTGGAAAATGTGTTAGCAGGCTTTGGCATTATCCTTGAGTTTTATTAACCCCTAGTCGGTCTGAGTGATGGTTTGGAAAGAGCGCGCCTCATGCCGGTTTTGTTGATACTTTTCTCACTGTGATTCCCTTGTTACTGCTATGTGCTTCCCGGGGAAAGAAATTACGAAACTCCATTTAATTCACATTAGAGTAATAAGGTAGTGGAGCAGAAACAATGCAGCCAAATATTTCTTCAAAGCTGTTGTGTACTTTCATTGTTTCAAAGGGATCTTTAGTTAAAGGCAGAAGGGAAATAGAGTGAAACTCAAATACATCTGAGTCGCAACTTTTGAAAAACGTAACGATTACTCATTGTCTCCTTTCATTTCAAGATTTCTCAGCATAGAAATTTAGGGTGTTATTTCATATGAAATTTTGAATGTTGTATATTTGTGGAATTTAATAATAATAGTTTTTTGATTTCTTGCACCGAAAATGCTTATTCAAAAATGGCTAATGTGTAATATTTCAGAAACGGTCTTCGCCGCTGATGTGCACGAAACAGAGGTAAGAAATTTATCAATTTCTACACGAATGATCTGAAAATGGATCCACAGCAGCATAAAGAGGGAATGTTGAGGTATGAAGGGAACAAAAAATCTTCCTACAGAGGCACTCTTCTATCGAATATTTTGAATCGTTAAGTATCAAAAAATGTGCATTGTCTTATCGTAGAGTAGAACTCGACGTCGAGAAGAGAGAGAAGAAAAATGGGACTTTTTCTCGCACGCTAGATATTACCTGGCAAAACTAATTTTATGGTCCGATATCCTCAAATGCAGCACTCCTCTATCAGCCGTTTTAACTGCGCCTTACATAATTAGATGATTTTAAAAAAATGCGCCGAATACTGCTAAACTGCATCGACATTAACAGTTAGCAAATCATACTACAGATTTGTCCGTTTTAAGGTTAGAGGAAGTCAGATTCTTGTTTATTGATTCGCCAGGAAATGTGGCATATTTGGAACGTTTACTGAAACCGAACTCACCCTATCTTCTGGCTGTGCTTATGGTTTTTTTACAATGTCGGCAAGACCGCCCGCTTTTAACCACCCCATATATAGAAAACCACTCGTATTTGCGGTTGTTTTGTAAGCCTTCGTTTGTCGTAAAAGCCGTTAATGTTCCGAGGGTTGAAAGCTCGGGAAGTTGTTCAGGAACTTTCGTTGGCTCGGCAAATTGGTGGCACCCGTTAATAACCGAACAGAAGCCGTAGGAAGTTTTTTAATGATTGTGAGTATTCAGATCCACGAGATAACAGTGACGAAAAGTCCGAGTCCATATGTCCCGCAGGAGCCACCGAAATTTATTGAGACGATGAAAGCAGTGGTCGAGGGCAACGAGACGGTGTTGATGTGCAAAGTGCATAGTGAGGCTCCTGTCGAAATCGCGTGGTATCATGAGAGCGTGCTGCTGGAACAAAGCGATAAACATACGATGCGTTCAATGGCAGACGGCACACAAACTTTGACGATCAAAAATGTCGTCAAAGAAGATGAAGGCTTGTTTATTGGGCACTATATTTATTAGTGTTCATTTGTCTCGTTCATTGCAGTGGTCCTTGTTGTAGTTGTGACCTTTGATGATGCAACGTCTAAAATATTGTTGCGCATTGCTTTCATCATTGCCACCATAAAACAAACGTTTCAAGCGTATTTCATCAAGACCGATGCTGGCATGAAAATCCGAGATGTAAATTTATTTACTATTACGTTTATGTTGGGTAGCTTGTTTGGTGCTTCTAGTTATGCAGTATAAGATGCCAGATATTTAGAAAGCGTGAAATTTTCACTGAGGCTCTGCTATTCCCCGAAAAGCAAGTTGAATGCGCTCGAGTATATCATGGCATTGCAAATAGGATAGTTTTTACGTGTTGAGGCAAATATTCCTTAAAATTTTACCATTTACAATTGGAATTTCCTGTAATTAAATAAAAGGTTCCGACAACTTTCACAATTGCACTGCTCCTGCGCAACAATTTTGAAAACTAACTACAAAGGTATTTATTACAGAAATGACATTATAATAGTCGTTCAACAGCAAGATCAAAATGACATTACAAGTGGGAAACTCTTGCTTAGTAGGCAAAATTATAAGGGTTTTGTTCTTGTATGTGGTAATAAGCGAATTCATGATAGGACTATGTTGTGATGCTGCAGTTGAGTACAAGAAATTTTTGAAGGAAGCAACTACTAGGCAAGATGTTTTCCTCATAGATTACAGTCACGCTTTTTGTTTCAGGCGTCTATATATGTAGAGCGGAAAGCAGGTACGGTTTCGCAGAAACAAGCAGCCATGTAACAACGACCAAAGAAGAGAAGCAAACAAGTGTCGAGGAAGTTATGATAGAAGAACACGACGAACAAATACGGATTCCTCAGAGGGCCGAATTCCGCAAGAAGGTGAAAGCTGCAGTGTATTTCGCGTTTCTTTTTGAGTTATCATGAGTCATTGTGTTTTCTCAGCACCGATGGTTTACTTAGAGGAAGGATGCGGGGGATGCGGTTACATTCTTCTACAGTTTTTCCTGCTTGAATTCGTATAAAGTGGGAATATTGTAACCTTTTACATCGAGAAATTTTCGAAAATGATTGTTCCAGGAAACTTCCGGTTTGTCATCGCCTCACTTAGCGAGTTTACCATAAACTTACCACAAAAGGCATAAAAGTGCATTGTACTTTTCTTTGCGATTCATTTTCCTTGCTTGATGCACTTCAAAAAAAAGAGACCAAATTATGGCATCTACTTTCTCTGAAGGAAATTAATGCATACGCTACTTTTTTCCAGGTGTATACCGACACAGCTATGAAAGTGGTCGCTGAGACGGAGATCACCAGCAGTGAGGAGAATTACAGTCGAACAGCTGAACTGAGGAAAAGCGAGGGTCAGTTTATGGTTTATGTTAACCTTCTTCATCTATCAGTTGCTATGTCTTAAATAAGAAAGCGATTAGTGTACAGAGTTGAAGGAAGTGCCTAGAGCAACTTGCATTTTCGAACTAGGCATTGTCGGTTTTTTTTTTTCATCGAAGCGTACGAATTTTTATCGGTGTTTTGCTTCATCTAAGGTAAAAACGAAAATTTTTCAGAGATGTGCTGATTATTATGAAGCCGACAGTAATGCTCAGTAACTGAAAATATTCATTTATCTTTGATTGATTGCTAATGTTTTTTGGGAGCCATTAAGACCCTTGTTCAGATAAAGATTATTTTGCCTTTTTTATGATGAAATGTAAGAGTGGAAATTGTTTAGCGAAATGAGGCTTTGATGCGAACACTTACATTTTGCAGAAGAGTATAAACTACTAGTGAAAGTAGCGGAAACGGTTGCGAGGCGCCTTGTTGCAAAGGTGGTGATCGATGAGGCCATAAGGGAGGCTGTATATCGTATCAGGGAGGAGACGCGTACTAGCGATGAGGAAGAAATCTTCTATGAAACTATTGATGTCGAAGAGCAGCCATATGCGCCAAGGTGACCTTTGTAAATGATAACAAGAATATCGGCTAGATCTCTGTTGTGACAGATACTCGATACCTGTTTAATGCAGGGAAGAATTTTAGTTTTCTCGAATATGCTAAACGATCGCAGAGTGGATGGAAAAGATTCAGTCCGTTTATTCCACCATTTTTTGGATGTTTGCTCGAAATATATGAAAAACTTTGACACAGTCTGCTTGCTTGACTGGATGATGTATTGTCTTTTATCATGTTTTCCGAATATTCCAAGTAATTCATGAACACCCTCAGACTTGGATGATTATTAAAAGAGAGTGTACCAACTATAAATTTCGAAATTTCCGGGAAGCAAGTCTCCTTCACAGAACTCAAAAGGCAGCGACCAATATTTTTTCTGATTTAGACAAGAGAAGCAACAAAAACGGTGAAACTATGAGGCGTTTCACATCCCCTATCAAGTGCCTCCCCCACACTCTTTCAATTTGCCGGTTTCTGAAGTGCGATTCAATACATTCTTAATGCAAATGCGTGGAATTTTCAGCAAATAATAAATTTTTTTAAAAATTTCCAGACAATCTTTCTAAAGGAAGTGGGGAGAAGGGGGGAGGGCTGTTTTTGTTTCTTAAATATGGATAGAATGCAGTAGTATAACATAATGCATTTGACTTAGGAAAATAGCAGTTCTTTTCAAATATTGTGATGGCACGGATGTTCATTAGGAGCTGTGGATTATTTCTTCTTCTAGAAGTTTAGAAGTACAAATTCTCCTAGAAGTACAAAAAATTAGTTTGGTCTAATATAATTTTGCCATTTATCCTCAAATGGTATATGTTGATGGTTTAACAACCTGCTTACTATAGATATCAAATTTTATGTGGCTTGCATATAGTGCTTTCATGCACTGAGTTCTGTGAAAACGAACCATACGGAAATAATCGAGATGGGTAGCAGCTTTGCTGAGACATATTTTTTGAAGGTTCGAAACAAACATCGAATGCTACAATGTTCGTGCAGGTGATACTGTGCGGTTGGCAACCGACGTAAGAGGACATCCAACACCAACCGTTGAATGGTATTTTGGACAGCAGAAGATTCAACAATCAAGGTATGATTAAAAATTTTTGCTGGTTTACCTTTCCTTTTCTGCTCTGTTCAGCGCACATTTTTCATGAAGCAAGTGACATTCCTCCTTAGCTAAAATTTCACAAAGAACCGTCGCCATCCCTCTAATATTCCTCAAAGAGCTTCATTTCGTAGGTTATATTTCAATAGATAACTTCTTTTGGAATACTATCATAGATTCGAGCTATCATGAATTCCACGTGTATGAAAGCATTTAAGAACATTTTAATTGTGGTATTTGAATAGCATATTTTTATCTTTAGCTGTTTGTAGAAGCATATCGTTTCCATCACCGTTCCTTTAGCGGAGGTTGGTTATTACCAAGGATCGCTTTCTGTCCATCAACTGTCCATTGGCCTTACGGGAGAAAACTATACTTTGTTTCGGACGTAGAGTCTTCCAATGAAATTTAAGACAATGATTTTCGTCAGTTCCCTCGATTACCCCTCGCATTCTTTTATATATAAAGATGCACGTGAATTGTACTTTAGAAAAATATCTGTGAGCAATGTCAGTTATTGGACCGTTTTTTTGCAGTCGTACTGAAGTACTCTATTCAAACGGTCGATCGACGTTGCTTATCAAGAAAGCGATGAAAGCTGACGAAGGAACTTATTACTGTCATGCGGAAAATCGCTTCGGCAAATCAGTACTTTCATGTGACCTGCATGTTATCGACACATCAAAGGGTAATTGTTGAGACTTCAATCGATTTGTGCATCAGTTTCAGCGTCAACTATGTGCCGTTCTGGCATTTCATCGTTGCCTCTTCCAGTAGATTCTGGCTAAGAAGCTTTCATCCTTCATTCGTATCACTGCCTATAAGTGGCTTATGCTCATTTTAACGCCTAACCAGCCGATCTTTGCCTCCGATTTTTGATGTTGTTTGATCTTTTCAGATCGAACACAATCAACGCTTGATTTCTCAAAGACAACAAAGTACGTTGCCTCGGAAAGCGAGAGTGAGGTGTTCTCCAATGTTCACGTGAACCATTCGGAGGAGACGTTTGAACATCACATCGCATTTCTACAACCACAAACCATAGCACTCGGCTATGACTGTCGAGCTTCGACCAGTAAGGTGTGCGATGATTCGGTGATCATAAGGCGAGAAACACTAGCCCTCACTTCAGAGCGGCTTATACCAACCGAGAAAGAAGTAACCTTGAACGTAAATGTCGAGAAGCCGGCACCACAGTTTACACACGACGTACGAGTACTGCAGCCAAATGAGGCTGGCGCCTTTCTAATCAGCAAAGAGAACCGAGTGGTGCGTTCTGGAGAGGTTATGCAAACCACTGATATAACCCTCACAGAGCGACAAAGAAGAGCGCATGGCACCGATTCGACGGTTAACACGAGCGCAACAATAGTGGTCGAGAAACCGACACAACGTGCACTACATGAAGTTACATGCCTTTATGACGATAGGGTGAGTCCTTGCAAGTTCTTTGCCTTTTTTTGGCAAGGAATGAATAGGGGCCTAGATTTGATGCCATAAATCATTCTGGAGAGTTGGGATAATTTTTGGTGATGAATTTATAGATATGGCATCTCAGCGGTTTAGTACACTTATACAAGTGAACGTATAGTTGCCTGTCTGAGATAAGTTTGAGTGGACATTTCTTCCATAGTAAGAAGCAACTATTGTATTGGCGTTAAAGCGAAGCAAGTCGCTTTGGCTAAAACAACTTTTGTAAAGAAGTTTTCCAAGTTCGAGATGCCTCTTAATTGTTCGAAATGCAGATTTCTGTATTAAGCAAGCGATGCTTTCAATGATAGAGGAGTGATGTCAGAGGCCAAGCGTCGCTGAAATCAATCAACGGTGAAATTACTCGATCGGAAAGCACCTAGATTTAGCGAATAAGTCTAATAAGTCTAACAGGGAAAGATATTCGCTCATAAGAGTCATATCATGATTTGTTCTGAAGCAGTGGGAGTTGACGAACAATTTTTATTAAGAAAACGATGTGTATTGTGTTGTGATTTTTCATTCTGGATAAATATTTATGGTAATGTCAGTATTTTCATTTTGTTTCTCTTGGCTATTTGCAGATATCGATGCCTGAAGAAAGGTTCCATGCGGTTACATCTATCGAAATCACACAATTGCAAGCGGTGAATGAACTCTTCAGCTCTGTTCTAGCGAGAAAGGTGCTTATCGTACAACTTATAAAATAAATGTCTGCAATAATATCATCAATTTTTGGCTTGTTCATTGAAATTGGCTAACATTTGCTATAAATCAACGTCCTATCTCAGAGGTTTCACCCATTTGCTGAGTAATAGGCCTTTAATAGGCTTTTTTGCAAATAAATTAAACGTAGCAGTTAACTAGTCGGAATACATTTTGTGTTTCAGAGCCTGCAAGGTTCCAAGTATATGTTTTGTGAAATTTTTGCTGAATGCTTGAGAATGATTGATCTAATCTATAGCTCTCACTCGCTAAAAGCCTTAGAATTTTTTAAATGCTCATTGAAAGTATTTTCGATCAAAAAGTGTGCACAAATCAAATTGAGGATATCCTATTAAAGTGTAATTTAATCGCTTATAAAAATTCGAACTTCGTTACAGGACGAGCATCTAGCATACGAAGTGGCTAATGTGGAAGTACGTCGACCCCCCTCGCAGTTCGATCATACGACCACCATAGTCGAATCTGAGATCACACATATAAGTGCTCACCTTACTGAGTCTACAACATCAACAGAAGAAATTATAGTCGTGGAATTATGCCTTGACAAGTATTCACCAATACTTTCCGATGAAATCACCCGAATCGAGCGGCCCACACGTAGAGCATCCGCCGAACAGCGTATCGTTATACTGGAAGGATCTGCGCAGTCGTTCTCGGAAGCGGTCACGTGGAGTCTGAAAAGGGTACGATCTTATCCACAGTGAAAGCTTTGTGCATGAAACACAGTGATGTAAATTAGTTAGTATTAGCACAATATTCTTAGAAAATGAGCGAGATCAGTGGTTGTTCACTGCTTCAATTTATGTTAATTTTTCCTTGATTATAATCGTTCGAGATCTAGGAAGTAGAGAGATGCGCTGAAGGAATTGAAATGATACGATTCTCTTGCGGGTTCAATCCATCAGGTCAGCTACTACCATCTGTAAACATTCAAAAAATGTCGCTATTGCTAGGCAAATTCTGTTTCACATTCGCGTTCTGTTAATGGTGATGATGTGTGAAATTGTTTAATAACTCGGGCATGAGATGACTGAATGATTGCGAGGAATCGAAAAGTTTCATTGCTGTCCCCATTTGGGTTCAGAAGTTTGTTTGCGAATGCGTAAGTACGTGTTGTACAGAGAAGCGTCCTCACTTCTCAGTTTTTTCAACAGTTCTGAAAGGCACATAAAAATGGTTCAATCGGCTTGCAAATCCTACTATCGTTTGTGCAAAATTTCCCGTTTGTTTGGTAATGAAGTCTGGTAAGAATGGTTAAGTCGTTTTAACTGGCCGCATCATGACCGATTTGTATGTAGGTGCGAAAGGCTGCGGCAATAAGTGGAGAAGCTGTAACGAACGCCAGCATCGAAGTTCGAAAGCCATCCGAACGAGGAGAGCATGTAACCACAGTTATTGACTCCTCGACTATTATACCAGAAATTCTAGCGATTGCTGCAGCAGCAACAAAGATGAAGGTGAACCTGGATTACATATGTATACACACAGTATATATTTACATACGCACATATGCGTACAATTTATAGGTTTTAAAATATATGTGCGTATAAGTTTACATGAATATAAACATAAATTTATACGTACATGTTTACGCACATCTGCATATGTGCATATTGCGTCTTCAGTGCAGCGGCGTTTTTTTTTTTTTTGCACTGCTGTTAGCGATGCTGATTATGGGACAACTCTCAAGAAATAGATTTCATAGCCAATGTCCTTTTTTCCGGTGAATTTCATTATTCATATGACTTTCGTAACGGCTACATATTCAAATAAGTTTCGCAAAAATCAGGACTTGTATTCAAAGTCTCTCATTAAAATCCTATTTATGAAGCATCGAGGTGAGAATATTCCATGCCGCCATATTTCCTTCTACACTATGATTTTTTAAAGCATGTACTGGAAATTGGTTATTTTGATGATTTTAATGAAGCATTTGCAACGAGAGTTGCTTTTTTTCAGATAACAAGTGTATTTATAACGTTAACAAAGAAGGGTGAGGTTGCTCATCAAGCACTTGTCATCGAATATGAAAGTTTCGTTGAGGACGAGGCTGCGTTAAACATCGCTCTGCTGACTGTTCCTGCGTTCCATTCGAAGCAGGTTTGCTCCTGTTCCTTTTCCACTCTCTTCATTCGTTCTTTCGAAGGTTGCTGGAACGATGGCAGTGTTAGTTGCCGTTCACGTGAAGTCATTTATCGTTTCCACGAATGGAGTACTTGTTGAGAAGTGACATCGATATAAGTGAACTGCTGTTTTTTCCTGCTTCGAATGAAGGAAGTAGCAGATGTAGTGATTGGTATTGAACGATAGTGCAACTCAGTAAATGTGAGTGCTACTGCGAACATGCTTCCGGAAAATACTGGGGTTTCCTGTTGTGAGAGAAAGCAGCATTTTAGTACCTCCATAGTATGTGCAAACTGGCAGCGTTTTCTTGTGTAATTATATATTTATCGGCGAGAATTTAAAAGAAGTAAACAGAAAGCTGGATAAAACTCCCTTCATAGGAGCCTGTCAAAATGACCATCCGCTCTTGGTATGTATTAAGGTCGATTTTTCGTATTCTCTCATTGTTTATTACAAAAGTGGCGCGATGAAGTGCACAAACTTCAACTAAATATATCTGTAGTCGTACTTTATGGCGTGCATGTGCATGACAAAGTTCTTTTATTTGCCTCATAAGTCAGTTTAATGAATGACCAAACCTGTTGGCTTATAATTCATTGTGAGAATGAATGATCATCGAGTAACAGACAGGCGAAGGCAGCAACGTCATTTGTACGAAGACAATCATTAACATGTAAGTTCTTCCGACAAAAAAAAACCAAGAGAAGTTCAGGTTCAACCTACATTGCATGTTTTGTAGGAGGAGACTTGGACGAGGGAAATGAAAATTGTGGAGACACGTGATGAAAGAAACGTTGTCGCTGTTTTCGTTGAAGTGGACGCCAACTGCCCTGATCAAGTACTTATTGATTTTTCAGTTGGACGTCACAGATTATTTGAACGCTGTGTGTGTGAGGCTAGAATGTTTTTGAACCAGGAGATTTTCGGATTATTCACAAATTTTTTCCGAAAATTCCGACTTTTGGCCATGCCAGCGTTTTCTCCTGCAGAGACGGCCAGTTTACAGGTCTTCTTTCCGCACTTCTCGAGTATTTACTGAAGATGCATTAACCTTCTTTAATATCTTCTTCCGCTTTTTCTTAGTGTTGAATTCCTGTTTGAACTGTACTTTTTAATATTTTTCTCCATCATTTAGAGACTTGCGGCGCCTTTTTGGACGAGAGTCAATTCTTCTCGTCCCGCCCGATGCACTCCTCGAAGTATTTTGTTTATGTCCTTTATCTGTAGCTAATATATCTTCGAAACCTATGCTGGTTATGCCTTAGCTAGCGAATTTTCTGAGCGTCCAATTTTTAGGTATGGAGAACTGCAAGAAGTGACCCTACGCTTCGTTGGAAAGTAAACAAAACGGACGTGTCGTTGGTTATAATTAGGGATCATTAAAAAACTAATGCAATTTGCTTCAGTCGGTCGAACTGGTCGCTTCGGTCAGCGTCCCAATTGTTTCGAACGAGAACTTGTTGGAAGTGCAGAAGTCGACATATTCGATGCTCGAAAAATCAGCATCCATATCGGAATCTTCTTCATTAGGTTACTTGTAGATGCAGTTATTCAGATTTCATGTTCATCTTCAAACGCTCTAGTCTGAGGGGGAAATGGGATAAACAGTGCGCTCAATGGCCACAAGTGGGATTTTGGTTCAACATAGTTTCACTATTGAGCCAATTTCATAGTTATCCGTACTGTTCAACTTACCGTGAAACTATTGTCGTTGTATTCGCTTATAAAAAACGGTTCGGCCCTTTTTCTTTGATATATGCTGCGTGTCCAGTAATGTAATGCTTTTGTTTATTGGCATCCTTCGTGGAATGACGGTTTTTGTGACTTTCTTGAAAATGTATCTTTAAATATATCTCATTCTTATCAATTACAGAGTTTTGCTGAAATCGAATGCACTTTTTAATTTTCAGGAATATTCCAAGCACCGAAATTCTTCAAGAAGTTGGAAAATATAACGTCGACAATTGGAAATACGCTTCAGTTCAAGTGCATTGTTAGTGGTATACCAATGCCCGAAATACGCTGGTTTGTGGATGGCGACGAAATTCACAATTCTTCGTAAGAATTTTTTATTTGAGTGCATTAAGACTTGTGTTTTTTCTTGATGCGTGCCATATCTTTAATCTTGCGTCTTGAGGTGCATTAAAAACAAGACGATTTCCTTCATCTGGTGGCTTTTTTTCGGTCCTAAACTTTAAGCATTTTTCACATCGAGTCAGAGACGTATGAACTTCAGGGATTCCGATTGACACTCTCCACTGCATGTTATGGCACATAGGGTTTTATTCGTGATGATGCTGACAGTTGAACATCAAAAGTTCCTCTCAATAATACAATTTCAAACCCAACAGCGCATAAAGGATCACAGAATTTACGTTAGCAAGAATGCAAAAAGGAACCACATTTGGCTGAGAAAGAACCCTCAGTTTATCTCCAGAGAGTATGAAACGGTCTACGAAGATGGTGTATGCATACTGAGGATTAACGAAGTGGTGATTGAGGACGAAGGCGAATATACTTGTGAAGCCACGAATGCGGCTGGTCGTGCAACTACGAAGTGCTTCTTGCACACAGCAAGTTAGTCTATTTGAACACACAATTTATTACCAGTAGCGCTTACGCTTGAAATGTTTTCGCTATGGGAGATTTGTAAAGAACTCGTCATTATACTCGCTTGAAATTCACATGGCATATCCAGATTGGTGATTTGCACAGGTTTTCAGGCGCTTTCTTGAGAGAGAATGCATGGAGTGAAGAAAATCAAATGAGGGCTTGTGAAGGCAAATAAGAGCTGATGAGTGGATTTTTCAGGTAGCAGTATGAGTATATTGCGGTGTTTTCCATCAGAGATCTTGAAAGCATCACTGTAATGAGCCTATTATTATAATTGAAAAGCGCAATGACGGACATTAAAAGTTCTATATTTTTCTACATTATATCTACATTTAAGTGCAAAGTGTGCTCAGGCGAAGCATAAGATTTAAACGTTATGAATGATCTACCGTATCCAAGGGAAGGCATCGTTTCATAACGTGAAATGAAATTACGAGCATTGACGAACGACTCTTTCGCTTGGTCTTTTCTCATGTGACGCTTCTTCACTCTTTTCCATCCCTCTTTCATCGCTCTGCTCCTCTCTTTATTTCATTTGTTACGTTTAAGTCTTGTGTTTTGTTTGGCATGCAATGTGTCATTGTCCCTTTTTGCAGCTTTTTGGTCTTGCTTCTCTAACTTTTCTTTTCTCACTTCATTTTTTTTTCTCTTTCTAACAACAGTTTTGCTTAAGAACCGCAATCGTTTTAGCTGCCGCTGATTATGACGATAGACAGTGGCGGAGGAGCCTGTCAAAAAAGTCGATCAGTGAGGAAACAAACTCTTATATTCTTTTCGAAGCGCCTTCTGCAGAAGAAGCTGTTGAAGTTCACGCATTCATAGCGCAAACTGTAGAGCGAACACCAGTGAGCAGCCCCTATGAGGACTCACAAACAACCGTTGGGACAACCGAAGCATTTGACTGTTCCTCATTACGCGTTCTTGTCGATAAAGAATTCTCGTCAGGTGGCGAACTCCGTAGTATGGAAGTGTCAGCTATCATTGCCGAAACGAGACAGCAGATCAAACTTTCATTGATCGTTTACAGCTCAACTGACGAGCAAGTCGAATGCTTCTTCCAGTTCACTGCCAGTTGCTCAGAGGAAATCTGTGAAATTCTATGCTGCTATCCTTGCATAGAGAATCATGATCGATCGCATCATATGACATCAGTTTCTGATGAGATGACTTTATCGCTTCATATGACTAGGCCTCGTCTAGTGGAAAATGCCTCAATCATAGAGATTGTGAGTGGCAATGAGTGGAAAGCAAGCGAAGAGCTGGCTGTTTACGACGAATGCAAACCATTGGTTTTGAGGAAATGCTTCTCAAGAGAGCATATTCAGGTTGTAATACCCATTCGCTTAGAAAACGTCTCCATGCAGCTTTCACTAACAATTCTAGGAAGTCTTGAAGTGGATTCAAATTCAGATCTTTTGAGGAATGTACAGAGCTTTTCAGAACTGGGCTTGTTAAAAGAACAATCGTCTGATAATGCTGATGTGACCATGGCGAGAACGAGTTCCCCAATTGCTATTAAGGCATGCATCGGGTCAAGAGACTCAGACTTATGGAATGAAAGATTCGATAATCCTTTTCCGCAAGAGACGAGTCAAGTACATCCATCAGATGAGGACAAGTTGTATGAGCCAAGGACACCGTTGCTGCCTCAAAGAGTAACCTATAAGGGTCATGAGGTAGGTTTATCGGTGCATGAAGTCGGAAAGATGACTCGTGGAGCAGATGAGAAAAATACCAAGCCAGATAAGCAGATAATTGAACGATGCGTCGAAGCCATATTTGATCTTGGGTCAACAATCAGAGAATACACAGAAGAACGCGCTTCAGAACGACAGGAGCTGGAAGTGGTTCGTGATATGGGACATGTTTCGACAGTGGCTGAAAACACAGTGATTGGAAGGAGCGCCAAGCTGGCGGAGTGCAATGCAGAATCGTCGAACGCCGGCTTCATTTCAAAGATCGCAGAAGATACCGTTATGACAGAGGAGGACATCGATATGTTCCAGGAAGACGAAATTTCAGAACTTATCCTAGAAATCATTGATGAAACTGAAGAAAGAAGTAGGCTTGAAGAACTGAGCAAAACGAATACGGCTGAAGAAAATGAGTTCGTTTTTTGTTCTCTTCGAAAGCCGTCCGATTACGGTGAGGCGGTTGAGAACAGAGGCATTCAAATTTCAATACAACCTGATGAATCCGGAAAACCTTCAGTGAATGAAGAGGCTATTCCGCAGGCAGTTCAGGAGCACATATCCAGTCAGCGTGCGTTGAGCGAACTGAAGGAATGCAGTTATCTGACAGAAATCAAGCGAACCGAGGAAATAGTCAAACAGGTTGAAGCAGAACTTGAAAACATGCAAATAAGGGGCAGTTCTTCATCGTTGTGTGAGGGTGCACGTCGCATTGAGCGTGCAATATACGAAATTTCTGACCGGATCGTCAGGCAACAACCTGTCACGGAAGCGCAAGCTGAAGCTAGTGAGGAGCTTCTTCGTACAACGCTTGAGGAGGTGATCATGGATGTCCCAGTATCGTCAAGTGAAGAAGGCCGTTCTGTATACAAAAGGCCGATAGCTTTTTTGAAGCAGAAGTTAACAGATTTCGAGAATTCATTCATTGTTGAGGAAGAGGTCGAACTGATCGTAGATAACGCAGAGAACGGTGAGCGTGAAGGATTGCCGACAACTGCGTCAGCAGTAAATGGAACATCTGACGAGCAGAGTGCCGCTAAAAGTACGAAGAAAGTAATTGTGAAGAGGATGAGCTCAGAATTCGCCAGAATGACACCAATTACTGCAAACATTCAACAGCAGTTATCTACACTAGAAACTATGCTAGATGAGTCTGAACTCGAAGAACTAGAAGATCGCGAGGAGATGACAACTGAGGAAACAAAACTTTTGCGTAAAGAGCCGGTTGCAAAACGCCGAGAAATGCGTGGCATCTTAGTACAAATCAATCATGAGTTGAACACAATGAAAAGGTACTGTCAAAAAAATTCGAAAAAAGGCACCGATGCGATCTTCGGCGTACTGAACAAGGTGCGTAGTCACGTTGCCTCAACTGTGAACCTAGTGTCGCGGAGCAAAAAGCGACGATCTCGTACGGCATCGCCTGACAAGCACTTGTCGAAGTCAGGCTTTTTCTTTCGAACCGATGCCTCCATCAATTTCAACTTATTCAAGAAACAGTCGGATGAAAGCATCAATGTAATTGTTGTATACCGCAGCGGTTCAGAAAAACCCCTTTGGCCGAGTCCCCAGAATGACATTAGTGACTCTACAATGTATCAGTGCGGATATAAGCTAAGTACAAGTTCGATTGGAAAGGCAATCACTCCGGAAAGTGAAAAAAGTGTTGTCATTTTTACTGGATTGTCAAGAACCGATTCGGCAGATTCTGCAGAACGTATAACGACAGCATCATTCGGAGCGACTGCTGCTGCAACTCCCATTCCACCACCTCGACGTTCTAGACCAAATGTGCATGAGGGAGACATTCCAATCCGTCCACCACGACCTAGACGCTCACAGTCAAAGGAGGTGGAGGAAAAAAAAATGAGTGAAATGCTTGTGCACGATGGCATCCAGATCCAACCCTTTATGACTACTGGGCACGATGTCCAGCGTGTGGAAATTTCCCGGCTGCAAGAGGAACTGAAAAAAAGGGTGGTAGAAGTGGATGGCCAGAGTGCCTCTTTTACTAGCATCGATAGCGTGATAAACGAAATTGAGGTTCAGGAACTCGAAGTGCGCAGAAGAAGCAGTGCTGAAAATGTTTTTGCAGTATTAACGTTCGCCCCTCGCCGAAGAGCATCCTTCACAACACTGGATGAGACAAGCTCTGTGCAGCTGATCTGCGAGGAATCCGATTATGGAAATGAAAGTGATACCGGTTCAAGAACAGTTTTCGGCTCTGCAAAGATGCATCCTGCCTACGCACTGCACAATGAATCCATTCCAGAAGTGAACGAAAAATGCTTGCTCGAGGAGCTTTCAAAGGCATCGACTAAAGGATGCGAGCATACACCATCGATTACTCAGCACTATTGGAACGACACCCCTGAAGACTTCAGGAAAGTAAGCTTATCTGCATCGGAAGGGTCGGCAAACCTGTCGCATAAATCTGAAAGTGTTGACGTTGAAGTGGACATTATTTTTAGACAACGTTCCGAATCATTTCATGAAGATAGCATAGGAATTGTTCGCATTACAAGAGATGCCGATCAAATGTCATCGACTTCAGACGTTTATACGAGGCCAGATGTTGTCGAAACGAGCTCTTTGAATGACATCGAGTCATTACTTGGCAAGGATGAACAATCCGACGAAGCAAGTGATATCAGAGTGGTTTGTAGCACAACTGCGACGCTTGCTGATATGGTCAGCATAATGTCCACCATAATGGAAAGAAGCGAAACGTCTAAAACGAACAGTTCGGCGATGACGGCCAGCAGAAGCAGTGAGACAACCGCCACTACCACCGACAGTCTTTTACCTCGAATTTGCCACACCGAAAAGTCAGAGGGGTCACAAACAAGTAGTTTCCTCGTGGCGAATCCATATGTACGAGAAGAGGACGGAGCGTCAGAGGAGCGCACGTTTGAATGTTCAGTTAAGAACGGTAAAAAAGTTGAAGAAAACCTTGAAGCGCATGAGGATGCCTTTGAAGAAGTTTGTCTGAATTTGAAGTGGAAACGACGGTTCCAAAAGTACAAAGTGCTTTGCACCCTTTCACCAGATGTTCGCATGGGCTTGCATGCATCAGCAGCTGTTGGTGAGTGCTTCGAGGTGGAAGTGGAGCAGCCATCCGAATCACAGGGATATCTCATACGAATCACAGATGACGTGAGTGACTCTATTTGCCTAAGCCTTGTCGAAGTCGTAACTGCCACGGTTGATGTTAACGTTTCGTTATCAAAGGATGAACAGGTAGATTTTGAAGAAGTGATCGCCGTTCAGCCAGAGCGGTACAAGTTACTAATGTGCAATACTAACATACTGAATTCGGCGAATAACGGAAGCATCCTCGTTTTGGAAGATAACACACAGTGTACTGGCGTATCTGTGTCTATTGTGGCGCGAAGCATTCATGATATTGTATACGCTTCTCTTGAGGAGATTCCTTGGGGTGAAGTTTCGATGAACGTTTATCTTACCGAAGTCGAAGTTGCTCGCTCAGCAAGCCGTTGTGACTCTGAAAATCGCACCAACTCACTCATTCAAAATGTCACTGTCTCGGAGCTGAATGAAAATGAGCGTAAATCGCTCCGTTCGCAGGAATCCTTCAAATCGTCACAAAGATCATTGGCATTCTCTGATCGGACCGATCGATACGATAGTATGCAAAGCTTGAACATACCCAGCTATGTGCTCAAAGAAGGCTCGACAGCAACAATTACTTGTGAGCTAAATAATTTTCTCAGTCCCAGTAGTCACATTGACTGGTTCAAGGGCAAAGTTAAAGTGGAAACAATTGCGGGAAAAATCGATCGTATTAGCCATGATTTATTGGAAGTGCTTGTGATCTCGCATGTGGAGCTTGCCGACAGCGACTTGTACAGTATTCAAGTGGACGATCAGGTCTATCCAGTAGCCTGTATCATCGTTGAAGAAGAATCGCACGTTGAAAAGCTGGACGAAGCGACGCCTGTCTTCCTCAGCCCACCACAAACACTGTTCGTAATGGAGGGGCAACCAGCAATTATATCTTGCCAACTCAGCGCGCCAGGACAAAAGATTGTCTGGTGTAAAGAGAAAAAAGCGATCGACAATAATGAAAGGTTTAAAATCGAGTCCGACGATAATGGTTTCCATCGCCTCATTATAGAGGATTCTGAGCTAGAAGATCAAGGCACTTATTGTGCCTACTTCGGCAATCAGTTCACGTCTATCACTCTTGTTGTTGAAGGTTCGCTTTAAAACTCTCTAACGTTTTCTCACTTTGCTTTTCTTCTTTTCTTTTTCGTTAGTACTTTCTTTAAGTGCTGTTCGCACTTCTTTTCGCTAAATGTACTTTTTGCACTTCTTCTTTTCGCCTTTTGCTGTTTCACTCACCAGAGTGAAAACAAACATGCCGTATAACTTGCAGTAAAGTTTCGTAGGCTTAAAGGTACACTCCTTGAAGACAGAGCTTTCACTGGGATTGAGCTAATACTACTTCCAACTTCAGTGAAATTTTAATTGATGAACAAAGCAGAGTGAGGGGAGTTCTTTTACATCATATCAACTGCAGTTATTCATACCAACTTCAGATCCCACTGACATGCATACTTCCTTCATAAGAAATGACGAAAGCTTCATCCGGAAACGGGACAAACGAGATCTTAAAAAAAGGTTATACGGTACATTCCTCGAATTCGTTTACGCTTTTCACATTTCCTCTTTCGATACAGCAGAAACTCACAGACAGCAGAGCTTCAACTCACAAAACAAAATATTAATCACTGGTGAATTTCTAACTCAGAGCAAATCGACGAGAAAGAGCTGACAGTGACCGCATCCGGAACTGAGAGTGAAGAGGACGATTTTCGTGAGTACATCGTTCCGCCTGGAAGTACGGCAACGATTGCGTGCGAGTTGGAAAAAAGCGATGTGCTTCGCGAGTTAAGTTGGCGCAAAGATGGGACGAGTATTGTCTTCAACGATGACGCAAAAATGGAGCACGTCGTGAATGGTCTAAAGCATTATTTGGTGATTCATGATACTCAGCCAAGCGATTCGGCTAGTTACAGTGTGCGCATTAACAATGCTGAATTCAAAGTTGCGCATATGACGGTCAGCGATTATGCGACATCAGTTGCAGGCAAACGTGCTAAACGCATCTCTAACAACTCTTTGCAGCATTTCTAACTTCTCTTCTGTTCCGCGATCAATGTTCATTTCCTTCTTTGCTCGTCTTCTTGACGCCAGTCATGTTTCTATTCTCCTGGCTTCCTCTGCTTCGTTTTATGCGATGTTCATGCCAAGGCAGCGCTAATTGGCTCAAGTGATTGCGATTGTATGCCACTATATGCTCTGAAATGATTCACCGTGAATTTGAAAATGGCTGTCCCTCAGAGGGCATTATCCCAATTCAAGAACAAGCGTTGAAACATCCCCGGAATATTCGTGGAAGAATCCTTTTGAAAAAAGAGCCTTATCGATGTGTTGTAGGTCGATCATTTTGATCGATTTGGGCGAGGTTGACGGGAATTTGGTATAAATGACCAAAAGTTGCGTTGCCTCACCAAACATGCGGTGCCTTCAACTGCAAGCGCAAGTGGCGGTGAGCGATTTGAAGATTTGACTGTAGAATATCCGCTGTACATCCTAATATGGTTATAGTCACAGTGGCTCCGTGACAAATTGTTACTGTTTGGTTTATAAGAACGAGGTCATGGAGCGGAAAGTAGTGTTTTGGAAAACTGAGAAATTCGGCTATGATGTTTTCAGATCGGCCATACGACGGCCAGACCTTATGAGTGATTCAAGCTGGAGCATTTTTCACTGGCGAAGAATGGATAATGCTTTTTTTCGTGCATTTGCCAACTCGGGGCATAGCAGTAGAACTGGTATTTGGACAAGCAGTTTTGATATATTTTTAATGTAAGGCGACTAGATGAACTTGTCGATGACCCTAACTGGCTGAGTGGGGCATCCTGTTGGTCTCATTGTGTGGTGTTGATGGTGCGCAACAAATTCACCTATAAGTTATCCTGTAAACTCGCTGTCCTTTTTGTCACGTCGGGCTCTCTTTTTCAGTATCATGAATTAGTATCATCAGCTAAACAGCAAACCGGCGGAATTTGTACTTCCATTGCGGTAGCTATATCCTTCGTTAAGGTTTGATTGGCGTAGCCGTTCTTCCGGCGTGAAGAGAAGCAAAGTTCCTAGTTCCATCCATTTGAGAAAGGATTAGGAAAAAGGAGAGACTCCGAAATGTTTGAACGGTTGTTCCGGAGACAGCTTCCCATTAGAAACTATCGATTTGTGGGTTCCGATCATGCAGCGAGGAACCCGTTAAAAGCAGCGGACAAGGTTTTCTTTCAGGCCCAGCACCTACAGTATGCAGATATGTCTTTTCGTTGCGCGTTAACGAAATTTTGTCCCATGCGGGAAATCTCTGTCGTGGGTGTGCGAGCATGGAAGTTTACATTCCCTTCAAAGCAGTAAACAAATCTGAGGTATACTGTGCAACTCACTCAGTTCAGTTTATTCCACAGCATAGTTCAGGGTGATATGAACAAAGCTTAATCTCTTCGCGAAAAGGATCTCTATAACATCCTTCATAAATGTGAGTATGACGATTTTCCAATTATCAAACTGTTGTTGTGGTTTTCATGAGCGTCGGAGAGGTTTTCAAGATGAGAAAGAAAGCAGACTCATGAGGTCTGAGGTAAACCAATAGCTAAATGCTCATAGAGTAGCTTTGTAAGGCTCCAACTGAAAGCACCGGATCATAGTTCTGAACACCCCTCGCGCGGCCCATGTGTACTGCGGCTGGGAAATCTGCAGTCGTTCTCCAGCTTGCCCCAATCACAACAAAATTTTGGTCATATCCAGGAGAAATTTGTCTGTGTACAATCAGAAACACCTAGGAGAAATTAGCGCCAATTGCTGATTCGGAAATGCGTGTGATCCGTGTAGCAACAGTGCCTAGTCAGATTCAGTGTTTGTTGTGGTGCTCCTTTGCAAACTCCAGCTGATTATGGTAGAATGGATTATGACAAAATCATGTTGGTACATATGTACATGTGTCTATCTTTCCAGTAGGCAGAACATTGGAACCACTGAACTTAGAACTGTGAAATTTGACAGATATGATGAGCACTTATGAGGGGCTTTGCTTGTATTGTATTTCACGCTGGTCCATCAACGAAATTGCGTGTGTTTTGCGTTCGTGAGGTTTTCATTTTATGCCCAAGTTCAGATCAAAGAAAAACTAATCCTTTATAGGTGAGTTGTATGAGTGGTTGGATCCATTTAAATATGGGGCAGTGTTCTGTATATTTTTGTATAACTTGTGAAAGTGGTAAATCGGATGAGATAAATGCGAGTGTTAACTTGTGAAACAAAGAGCATATGATACTTCCTTTCGACACCGGCTCCTCTGATATGCTTCTCTAGTTGTTTAAAACTGCTAAGTACTGCTTACAAATTTCAGAGCACACTTTAGTGAAACATCCTACCTCAGTGGATTGTAAATGCAGTCAAATCTACACATTGCTTGCATGCGTCTGCTAAGCTGCTCCGTCTTTGTGCGTGAAACAGCGACAATTTAGAGAATATACTTTGCACGTTGGAAAGCTTGAAAGCTTTGCAATTCAAAACCAAATGCAACTGCTTGCTATAATCCTTGGAGACCCTTTACAAAATTTCCATGAACGAGTGACTGTTCACAAAAATTTATGGAGTATCTCATCCCATTCCCCTCCACCCTCTTAAAATGCTATTAAGTGTTTTGTTTCCAGCGCCTCTGATTATGAGGTAATGTATCGATATCATGGTTTGAAAGTGCGGAATTTGCTGTTTTTGCTCCTCGGATGACGCTATTTAGTTCCATAGGACACCGAGTAACGTTGAAAAAGGTCTTTCCTGTGTTTAACAAAAGTTTATTCAAAAAGTAACTTCTGAAACTTACATTGTTGGGCTTTGGAACTGCCACATCCCGCAGGTTCTCCATAACATAAGTGGCATTTAAGTAGAAGCAGCTCTTGGTTTTTACGATCTCTGACTATGAAATCGTTCCGATATTCAATAACTTGCCGTGTTTCTTTGTATGAAAGCAGCGCATTCTTCATTCTCTAGTAACATTCTCAAGTGTCACTCTTCTTATCTCGTCCCCCTGCGAGATTGGCTTATTTTCTATAACATTTCAAGGCAAAAGCTAACCTGACGCGTTGACGAATGTTGTAATATTGTAGTTGATAGTGGGGTCTGTTCGTCAATGCTTTGAATTGCGTTTCATCGTTGCGCCCCCTATGTTTTAAATGGAGTGTGATAAAAACATATATGAAAAAAGATCGATCGCAAAACAATGGTGAATGGAATTAAACAAAACGTTTTTTGATATGGGCGCAAGGATAAGGAGATAGCTCAAGGGATGCGCGTAATGGATGTATTTCGTTGTGCTATCTCGGAGCACGAACTTCTTGATATAATCACAGGAAAGTGTTCTGTTAAACTGTAGGGTTGTACCTTGCTGCACACTGCATTTCGTTCATGTTGGACGCAACAGCTGAAAGTAAATATTCACATATTACATAATTTGAGATAGCGATGCCTCATCACGTGACGTTGAATTAAGCGTCCAAAGGCTGTAAGTGGAATTTTTAAGCTCGTTTAGGTGGTGGAGGATGAAGGAGGTGGATGATATTGTCGTGAAATTTCATATTAGGGCATAAAATTGCTCCAGATCAACAGGGCCATCTTTAGAAATATACTTTAGTTTCGTGACGAACATGTAGCTTAGCTATTGGGATTTCGTTTCCTTCTCCGGTGACATTGAATGGACAATATTCAGATTGAACATCTAATGCAGAAATGACACTTTGACAGACTCAATCCTAATAATGTTGTCAGTTTCGACTTCACTTGAAAATATCTGGGGCATAGCCTTAGACACAATGTGTGACAAATGTAGCAACGGGCACGAAGTACGATAACATGATTCTCAAGACTTTCAAATTGTACGTAGGGCCGACAAAACATCACAACGTTGATTTTCTCCAACTCCCAGATTTTCGAGGTTTTGAGAAATCTGCGCTCAAAAATTAAGAAAAAGCCTTTGGTGTTGCTTTTCATCCGATGGCATTGGAAGCAGATGGTCTGAACAAAGTTCATGTCTAATGAGACGTCAGAGAAACGAACTATAGTTATGATGTGAATGAATCTCGTCCTCGAAAGCAGTCTGTAAGAAATGGCTTTTGGCGACTTTTTCGGCGCCTTTCTGTTAGTTTGTGACTCATAACGCCTGGGTCAGCATAGCGCATCCCCACGAACAGAAATACGTGCGAAAATGTTAGCAGAAAACAGTAGAGGTTTCGGGCTTGGCAATAACAAACTTTGACCTTGCTGCGAACTGTGACAGAAACAAAACACTACTGCATTGCGGAATAAAGAGGAACGAAGTTCGTAGAGAAGAAACACGCTTTACTAACGCTGTCTGCTGATCATGATTAAATTAGGTTAAAACTGAAATATCTTTCATCGTTCAATTCGAAACACTTGCGAGAAAATCTGGTTTCGATGATGTCACCCTTGAGTAGTACTGACTAGGTGAAGTGTTATTTTCTGAACATTTCGGGCCTTTCTGGAAACCGGTTCGTTGAAGACACGCTATTGCTAAAGGCTGGAATCGGGAAAGTGCTTTTGAACAAGCAGATTACACATTCAGGAAGAGACGCAGCTCAACATGTACTTCAGCCGTGCGTAAAAGATGGGAGGGAGGGGGCCGTTGCACTGAGGTCTGGTGGAATAAAATTTGAAAGTGTCCAAGGTAACCGACTTGTGTTGATGTCGCATCAGAATTTGTAGGAGGGGCTCAAAGTGACTTAATTAACTTCCAATTAAGAGCCTCCCATTCACAAGCACACCGTCGATGCACTCTGTAGTCCGATGCAATGACTAGTTGAAAAAACACGTCTTCAAATTCTTATTGTCTTTGTTACAACTTTCGCGTTGAGGGCAGTGGAAGAAGGTACATACATTTCCTTTTGTGTTCCAAAATAATGAATGTATTGATGGAGTTTCGCCCAGTCTAACTTCACTGCACCTCTTGCAAAACCGCGATTCCCACAACTGAGTTTCGCTTCAGAATAATGCTGCTACTAGCATGATGTTTAGGAAACTAGCATTCCTGAGGTAGAGGGCCCACGTTTCAGTCATACATTCCTCTTCACGGTTTCATTTTGGAATGGTGGATTCTTTTTCTCAATACCTACTGAAGTAGGGATTTCAGAGTATACCATTGCAGCAAACAATCTTTTTTTTTCATTTATCCGTTGATTAGACGCTGGGAAAATGTTACTGTGGAATTGCTGTGTTACGAAATCACAGCAAACTAAAACGTCAACTCTAGGGGAGATGGTGGCCGAAGAAACGCTCGTGCCGCTGGGTGCATCAGCATCGATTCACTGCGAAACCATCACGCAGCAGTTTTCGCTGAAGTGGCAAAAAGACCGTCGACCACTACCGATCGACGAACGATACGAATGCTTCGATTCAGCAGATGGGCGCGAGCATGCGCTGACGATACATGGAGTTCGCCAAAGCGACGAGGGAGAATACGGTGTTGTTATTGCGGAATCCTATACAGCCGTTACGAGGATCACCGTTATCGGTTGGCCTTCCATCCTTTGGCCTGCTAGCGCATAAGGCCGGATCAATTTATTAATAAGCCAGCAGTTAAAAAATGACCCGAATGCTGCAACAAAACGTTTCTTCAATCGTTTTCTAGTCAGTAGCTGTTTTTGTCACGCTCAAGGTCGAAAGTTTTCTGCTTTAAAAGCTTCTGTCCTCTTTATGACTTCTTGTTCATCGAAAGCATATTAGTCAGGAACGGTTGAAAACGGCATTTTTTTTGCAATTGCACATGACACCATCGTTCAGGAAGCCTCTTCTTTCATCGTCAATTACCCTTCCAGTTAAAAGCGAAGTAGTAGCAAGGTGCTTTCACAGCTCGTCTCACTTCTCTGGCTTCCTGTGTCGTTGGTTTAGTGAAGCTTTCCAAGGCACATTGATAAGTGGTTCACAATGTAGCCTTTCTAGTTAAGCTAATCTGATCAAGCGCATGAACATGAATCATTAATAAGTGATGGAAGGTGAAATGGAAGTATGGGAACGACTGTTTTCTGCAATTTTGTATACTTGATGCTGGGACGCCCGTGCAGAAATTGTTCACTTACACGCCAGCGTTGGATCAGAGATTTTGGCAAACAGTGGTGTGGAGGGAAACCAATAAGCCTTTGGTTTTTCAGATTCGGATTATCAGTTAATGCGAGGTGAAGAGGCACACGTTTCACAGTACATTGATGTTCCTTCACGACGACCAACGCTATTTGGTGAAGTCACTGTGAACGTTGCAGAAGAACGCGAGGTCATCCTCTACGATGAATACGAAATTTGCGATAGCCACGAATATTTCGATTTACATTTTCGAACGCAATCGATTGAGGTACCTGTTGTCGTCAGAGAGCGGCGTTCCGAATCGGTGGCCTTATCCTACGATTCAAGAGAATCTTCAGCTGCAAGGATGGAAGAAAAGATCGTAGACGTCGAAATAATTCGTCGCGAAACATTGGCCACAAGCGATGAGTTTATCGAGCTCAAGAAAACACTAATTGAGACTGCGCTGAGTGCCGTTGATACACAGTACGAGTTCACACAGTGGCAGAAGGCCGCCCAAGAAGTTGTCGTATGTGAGGCGCGAAACATCAAGGTATTGCATGCGATGAGTGTTGACAGTACCGACTACGAAGTGAGCATCGAATGTGCGCCGTTCTATGGCCGAGTTACGATGGTTGAGAAAACGATTGCTCCAACACCCTGCACGAGCGCATCGATTCACATCGCAGAGCGTTTAGTCGGCGTGGACTTGTCCTCCTCAAGGGCCCACGGTATGTGTATAGAGACAACCAGAAAACTGCTAAGGCTGATCGGTATTCATTTAACTGTATGGAGTACATGTAGTGAAACTATTGAGGTAGACCGTATGGTAGAACGTGTTTCAGAAAAGCAACAAGTTTCAGTAGTTATCTTCTTACCACCGTCACCCACAGAGCTGAATAGTGCGACAAGCAGTTTTGCGCAGAGTGATCTCTATGTTGAACTACATGCAGATTACACTTGTATGGTAAACATTTCAACAGTTCGACGCGTAGCGAATGAAACGATTATTGTGACACGATTACAAGAAGCAGCTTTCGTGGAAACGGGAGGAGAAGTGACCTTTGAGTGTATTCCCGCCGAACAGTTGCTTGTTGCAACCGTCACAACCTATCCATCACCACTCCTAGGCAAGGTGTCGGCTAATTTCACCTTTACAAAAATGAACCTTTGGCTTGATTCGCTAGTCGTACGTGAAATAACCTCACAGATTGTACGAAAAGTTGTGAGACGGTATTGCGAATGCTTACGTTTGGAAGCGACAACATTAGAAGAAAGCAGTGTTGACGTCAATTGCAAGCATGAATTTGCTGATCAAGCAGCTGAAATTATACTCATCTCCCATCCACCTCCAATGAAAACTGAAGTTAAAGGGGAATTCGCATGGCGAGAGGCATGCTTTTCGTTCAGCTCAGCTGCTATACGCGAAGTTGAATCCCATGTTGTCACGAAAATGGTAATCAGAGGACGCGATTCTATTCGTCTGAGTGCAGCAAAACTTGAGGAAGTTGACCTCGAGGTCGTCCTGGGACGTGAGTTAGAGGAGGAGTACGTCTTTATTACTTTCTTGTCTCAACTACCACCAGAGAAGGGTAAAGTAATAGCTAATATTGAGTGGCAAGAAATGGACTATTCATTCGATTCTACTGTTGATCAACACGTACAGCTGAATCTTCTCGTAAAGGTGGTGACAAATGCATTTACTTCTATGTGTTTACGCGCGACAACAATTGAAGAGGGTCAATTCACTGTCTTTATGAGTCGGAGGCCAACTCAAGATGAGGTCTTCGTTATTGTTATTGCTCCTCAGCCACCGATGATTGCAAAAGTCTGCACTCATTTGGTCTGGCAGCAGTCCGAATTTTCGTTTGATTCGTCGGTCGTCCGCGAGATACAATCCTCAGTAGTAACCAAAACTGTAAACAAGGCATGCACCTCCATGACCTTAGGGGCAACAGTACAGGAGGAAGGAGAGTTCAGTATCGTCATGGAACGCACACCACGTCAGGAAGAGACGTTGGCTACCTTCATCTGCCGTCGACCGCTGGAGAGGGCAAAATTAATGAGTGACTTTGCATGGCAGGAAATGAACTTTTCTTTCGATTTGGCCGTTGATCAACAGGTTGAGTTCAGTTTTCTTACAAAAGTATTCACCAAAGCATTTACTTCGATGCGTCTCCATGCAACATTACTGGAAGACGGAGAGTTTGGTGTCCTTGTCAGACGCAAGCCAGACCAAGAGGAAGTTCGTATTTCCGTCCTTGCTCCTGTCTCACCAGCACTGTTGAAGGGTCGTGCAGGTTTTGCATCGCAGCAAACTCAGTTTTTCTTTGAGTCGGCTGTCGTCCGCGAAATACAGTTCGATGTAGTCACGAAAGCTATAAACAGAACGGGTACTTCCATGTCTTTACGTGCAACAACAATGGAAGAAGGTGAATTCGATACTCTTCTGGCGCGGCAACCGCATGAAGAACGGATAGATGTTTCTTTTATCTCTTGTCCTTCACCAGTGAAGATTAAGCAACGGGCTGATTTCGCGTTGCAGGAAGTGAACTTTTCATTCGACTCGACTGTCACTCGTCAAATAGAATTTGATGTCGCCGAAAAAACTTTCAACAAAACATGTATTTCCAAGCAACTACATGCGAGAACTGTGCAAGAGGTTGGGATTTGCGCATTTCTTGATCATGAGTTGTTTCAAGAAGCTGCATGTGTTACAATTATATCTCTGCCATCACCGATTGCGACCGAGGAGAGGACCCAGTTAGCATGGCAAGAAAGCGATTTTTCTCTGCACTGTACCGTCGCTAGAGAAATACAATTTGGCTTTGCCACGAAAAGGGTCAGTAACTCCTGTGCTTCAATGCAGCTGCGCGCGACCACACTGGAAGAAGGCGAGTTTCACACTGTTATGGAACGCAAATCAGAAGAGGATGAAATACTTGTGCAGGTCCTTTCCTATCCACAACCCATGCAGACCACTGCGAATATGTTGATCTCGGAGATCTCAGAAGATATCGAGTTCCTACAAACGTCCCGCGAAGAGGAATGCGTCACCATTTTAAAAGAAATCTTCATCGACGAAGGTTTGGGTTTGTTGCTCCTTGCATTTGGCTTGCACCGGAAGGATTTCTCACAGCGTATGCTTGCAGACATGTGCTCATAACGGCTTTGAAAGCTCAACGCATTCAACAATTATGTTCCTAACAGGAATCCTTAGAAATTAGTGAACATAGGAGAAAGCGCCTGACTTACGTGATCCGAAAAAAATTTGCCTGTGATGAAAAAACGGCGTTCTACAAACCCAGATGAGTTCTGAGATGGTGACAGCACTTCCGGAAATAGCACTGCGGTGATAAAAATAGTTCTTAAAAGTTTGAATGCAGTAGTTTCTATTCTGGAACTAATACTTTGTTTCGAACAAGGGGAATTACACTTCTCATGGGTAATGTTAATTGATATAACCAAGGAGGACTAGCAGCAGTGAAGCTAAATCATGACCTGTTTGCATATATATATATATATATATATATAACTGCGCAAGGCACCCACCAAAACTCCAAATTACTTCATTTATCCGTTATAGTTTCTTGGATATGATATAAGATTGCAAAATTTATCGAAAATCGCGGTTCATGCAGGTTCATGTGTGCAGTAACTGTACAGCACACATCATAAATCATGAGCTGTAGTCCCACACCATTCCTCGTGCTTTTTTATGAGCAGCGGTCGCGAGGAAGCTCGTAAAATTACATTTATTGGCAGCGGTTGGCTGCATCTTTTTCCCACGTTGCTATATTGTCTCATCACGACAAATTTCGAAGCATTTTTCGACGAAAACTTCTCTACAAAAACCGTTCTTTGAAAGAAGTGAGTTTCATTTGTCTCATTTTTGGGGAACAACTGAATTTTGCAGCACCATGACGTAGAAGCGTATTTTATGCTTAAAGTTGCAATCCTCCACTTTTGCTTGTTCCAGCAGTGTCGAAAATGCTGCAAATGCTCGCTGTTTTCTATCGCTGACAAATCATTCTTACCATCCAAGAATTACTGCAATTTATAGTGGGGTTTTGACCAATTGCTGGAAAGATTCACCGCATTTAGTAATCGAATTTGTCGTTGTCCAGTCGCTGATTGAAGTGTTGACAGCTTGGAGTGGTATAAACTGTTTCGCTGGATTTCCTCATTGGTATCAGTAAGCATGTATGCATAGCGGGGTGCCGCAAGGCGATGTAGCAAAAAATAATGTGGGTGTGCGGCATAAGATATAGCAGCATAGAGGTCGTATTCAAGCAGGTAGTAGAGGCCTAATGGTGTCAGTCGTTTTCACAGATTACTATGTATGGGAAAGGAAAACATGAGATGCAGGAAAGTGAAACGCGTCGAGAATTTTGTAACGAATTGAGTGAATGATGCTCTGATACGCCAAAACTGTCTTCAAAATTCATCAAGTGAATGTTTTGCTGAAAACGTCTCTTGCGTATATGCGGCCTTCGCATGCCATTGCAATAACCATGCAGTGCTAAACCAGCAGTGCGGCTGGTCAGTTCTCTGTCAAAGAGTATAAAAGATATGAAAAGTTTTGGTGCAACTGGCAGTCGTTTTGAATGATATGCCGAATTTCACTGCGAGCTGTATACAGCTTGAGGAAATTTGTGAGTTAGTTCGAAAATTCTGAAAAAAAAATTGAAGGGTACTGCGGATTTTCATCGGAGGTGGCAGAAAATTTAGAGGGTCAAATTTCAGCGATTATTTAGTTGGTTCATGGAAAGAGAGATCTTAAAAGAGTTGATTCGTAAAAGTTATTTCTTCTAAAGAGAATGAATTTCCTATGGAGGTGTCTTTGGATGGCAAGAAAGCATTTTTTTCTTGTTGTTTGTTTTCATAGTTTCGCTTCCAGAAGTATCTACAGCTGAAGACAGCCTATCGACATCATCACGAGGCCTTCCTTACACACAGCCGCAGTTTATACAGAAGCTTTCCGAAGTTTACGAACTGGACGAGGAAATGAGTTTCACTTTCAAGTGTATCGTCGGCGGTGTACCAACACCTTCAGTTCGTTGGCTGATCAACGATAACCTCATTCCCGAGGATAGGTTGGTAAAATCAGTTAACTTTAAGATTATTCAAGACTTTATATATACACTTCAATTCTCTTGCTGAAGTTCAAATGCTGTTATTAATACAACTGTCTGCGTCGTATGCCGGGCGTAAATTTGCGCAAATTTGCCTTTGCGACACAAAATATTTAGGAAAATTGCTCTTACAAACTGTACAACTTGTAACATTTCGGAAATCGGATGCTTTAAAAAGCATGTTATATGCATCCGGTGGCTACAGAATGACAATGATAGAACTGTTATGTTTATCAGTGATCCGTGGCATTCAGTTCTGGCTCATAACATCATGGAGTTTATCGCTAACGTCACTACTGCATTGCGGTATAGGGCCTTGCGCTGTTATCTCTTGCTTCCTTTAGTGTATATAGGGATATAAAACATTGAGCTTGTTGTACGACGTTCTCATGTTTCTTCCGGCCTTGATCAGCTGTACAACAGCTCCCACAACAGCTTGCTATAATTCAGCTTCAATTTCACCATAAACGACAGGCTCTCTCTCTAGCAAACATCAAGTAGGGCCTGTAAAATGCGTACATATATGATAAAATTCGTTGAGGGGCCGTATGTGATGATCATGCTGTTACATTAACGGCACATAACAGCTGCGCTTAGGATGTGCATTCTAAAATGCTAAGAGTAACTGCTGAATGAATGCGCAACCTACTTTTGTTATCAGGAAAGACTCGCACTTTTTCACCACGATGAAATTATCTACTTCTTTATAAAGCTAAAATTGTGTGCGACGTCGCAAAATTATTAACGTAAAGAGTATACTGTTTGAGCAACGTGAGCATGGTTGCTGAGGATGGGATTTATCTTCTCAAAACGAAGTCTCTTAACCGAAGCTGGGCCGGCACAGTCGTTTGCGAAGCATCGAATCCGTTTGGCTCAGTGCGTTCGACGTCTACTATTATAATAAAGAGTGAGTGAATTTTCGATAAGACGCGTGGAACACTGAGGAAAAATCATTTCCCTTAGATGCGATGAGAACGGTGTTCATACGTTGTTCAGACATACCATGTCATAGCATGCTATGGTCGACCGTATGTGTTTTGTTCACGATCTTTCTGTTCTTCGTTAATCTTTTGAAGTTTGCCCAGGACAGAAAGTTATGAAAAGCCTAAACCGAAATTGACGTCTCTTGCGATGTCCAGTTTCAGCAGCAGGTGGTTTTTCCTTTGCACCTGGATTTCATCGGGTTCCGACATTTCGCGGAACGGAAATGATATTGGCGTTGTGGAGAAACTGGTTCTCGAGTTGATGCTTTGAATGAGAGAACATTTGAAGAAGATATCGTAGATCTTCACAGTAGTGGAAATATGCAAAATTTCAATTAAGATAAAAGCATTTCTAATGGTATTACGCAAAGAATCTTCATGTTGACTCTTGAGGTTGAGCGAATCTCCATGTGCATTGAGGTACTCGTTTATGGATTTAAAATATATGATTTCCACAATCACACTGACAAGTAGTTTGAGCTGGATATCTTTCGCTCTTTTTTGATTCCAGTGAAACTTATCCAGGTGCGCTCTTTTTGCTGACTCCAGCGACCTGTGTGAAATACCGCGTCAAGTCAATGGAGGATTCAGCAAAACTAGCGTAAGATAGTGATGAAAAAAGCGATGCTTAATTAGTCCTGTATATTCGCAGAGGCGGGAAATCTTGGCTTATATTGCAAAGTGCCTTATTTTTCAGCTATGGAGCGGCTTGAATCCATCTACGTATTACATTTTGCCGAACAGAAATACCATTCTGAAGTAAAAGTCGTGACGAATGCTTTTGACTCTGTCCGCGGGGTATCACTCAAACGTCGTTCACCAGACGCATCCGAACTCAGTACGACAAGCAGTGCAACTTCTTCGGCGGGACAACCACCGGTGTTTCAACAGCCACTCACGGATACAATCACCGTCAAGGTCGAATTTCACGTTCATTCTGTCCTGTTTAGATGTTTTAAACAGGAACTTGTGACCAAGGAGGAATTGCACCGGATAATTGCGAAAAAAATATTTGGAAAAAAAGACGTTGATTATCACATGTTATTGAAATGATCCGGGTAGGAAAGGGCAGTCATACGCGCCAAGACTTTAAACGAAGCGCAGAGAAAACTTCCTTCCACGGGCCGCGAAATTTGCACGAAACGGGAACCAGTTGTCATTTGCAGTTCCTAGCTTCCCGATAAAGAAACTCGGCTACTCCTTGATCTTTTTTTTCTGTACGTGTGCTAGCAGTTTAGAGGATATCTTTCATTTTGTCGTCCAGTGGTTCCGGTAGCACATTCTGGCGGCTACCGTCTTTATCACTTCCGTCCATTGCCTACACAAGTAGCCCAATCCCGTACGACAAGAAAGGCGTTGTCGTTCACAAAATCTAGCGAAGTAAATACATCCTGCAGAAGTTGTGTGAGAAGAAATCAAAAATTCTTTTTCAGGCGGGAGAACTTATCCAATTAAAGTGTGTCCTATCTGGCAATCCGTTACCAACGTGTCAGTGGACTAAGGATGAACTTGCTGTAGAGGAAAACAGGTTTGTTTAATGGTTATTTCTGTGGTGATAGCCACATCTGGCTGAACAATTGAAGTTACTAAGATTAACGAAAATAACACTTCGTCTGGGCAGAAACAAAGTGCTTTTAAGGGAGGCTAGTGCCATCCGATCTTGCGTTTCGATGCATAGTCCACATTAGCTGTTCAAATGTCTGAATTTGTTGACAAAACATTGACTCATATTTTTCCTAAAAATTCGATCTCAGTCCAAAACCTGCATAGTGCTCTTTCATACAACGTGCTGCAGGAAGATCTTCATAACTATAATTCGATCATTTACGTGCCAGTGAATGTGACACAAGGCAAACAATCTCAAGCGATCTTTTGTTAGGAAGCTCCTTGGAATTTAGCTTACGTGAACGAAATTGCATTACCGCAGTTTTTATGGCTCGTGAAGAGATTTGCCGAGGAGGGAGCAACGCAGACACACATATACGCAGTCATGTTATCACCATAATACTCTCTTGCAATGTGTGCGCTGCTATTTTACTGAAATAGTTGGGAGTTCAATTATGGAAAATTTCCGAGGCAACTAGAGAAGCTTGGTAGATGAATTTGAATTGCATGTGTACTTAGATTTCCACCTCCCAGACACGCCAATTTCTTGAACTGCGAGGAGAAAAGAAAATGTGTGACCATCCGATCATGCTCTTTACGAATGCCCGCACAATTCAAAAATTTGCTTTCCGATTTGACGTTTTGGGTGCAAAACAATCATATTCTTTATGCTGATCTTTGAATGAAACCTTGGACAGAATAAAAAGGCCCCAGTTGAATCAAAGTATCCGATTCCTTTTGAAAAGGGTTTGTTCGAAGGCTATGTACGATTCAGCCGGTGGTTGTATAACAGAATACCCACCGGTTTATAGCTGTGATTTTATCGGTTATCGATTTGAGAGATTAAACGGCAAACAGACACCCAGACTTGCGACATGGCAGGTATGATCTTGCGGAGGCACTAATCACAATAGCAAGATTGCTTGTCTGCATCTATCATAGTTGCCTTTTTTTAACAATAATAAGCCATGATAAAAACCTCCCGTAATCCTTTCAAACATGTTGTTGCGAAGCTGACGTAGTAAATGGATAGGTTATGTTGAGAACAAAACGAAAGAAGTGCAGATGAAGTACTCAAATTGCAAAGGTAGTAGCTGCGGGTAAAAGAGGTGCTGTTTTTCAGAGAGAATACAATAATCTATGAGGACGGAATTGCAATACTTCGCATTCATAACGCATCGATGGCAGACAACGCATCTTTCCGTTGCACTGCAACAAATTCTTTTGGCAGCACTCACAGCGAATGCACAGTTTGCGTCGAAGGTGAGCGTCTTGGAATCTCATACGTCCATTGAGAGGCTTCCATAGATGAAAACACCAAACTTAGTTTCCTTCGGGATAGCCTCATATTTATTCAAATATATTTGGTTTCAGCACTTGCTTCCGCGCGTGAAACGATTCCACCTCTCACCATAACTAAAGAGAAGGTGAATGGTAAATGCATTTTGAGGGATGCGAAAATGCGACGAGTAAAACCTTTTCATGAAGAAGCCTGCTGAGCTTACGCCGCAGACTTAACGCTGTCATGTTCGAGCAATAATTGCTATTAAGTTAACAAATAGGTGGCACATTAACTGTAATACTTTTATATTGATAGCTTGAGTTTCGGAGTAAACTCCATAAATGATGTGATAATTTGTGAAGTGTCATCATTCGCTGTACCGAGAGTGAAAGAAGGATTCTTAGAAAGTCCCTAAACTCCATCGCCGTCCAGAGGATCGAGTTTTGTACCGCCCAAACTTCATCAAAAAGTGGGGGCCTAGACTACTGAAAATGTGACATGCTTTGAAGAATCCAAAACTGGTCTTTCTCCAGCGACAAAATACATTTCACGGCACTCAGGAGATAAAATAATCTTGCGAGGGACCTTTTAAACAAATTTCATTCTCTCAGTACTTTATCCGAGACGCATAGATTGTATTGCAAGCACTTTGTTGGAGAAAGTCTAGAGGGACTTGCCTGATTTTGTCCCGATTCCTATACCACACTAACTCAGAGCGAGCAAAGTACGGTGTCCAAGTAGCATTCATCTTCACCTTCCCGAGCGCGCAGAGTGAAGTCGGTCATCACCCCCCCCCCCCCCCCCCCCCCCCCCCCCCTCCCTCCCTTCCGACCCCGTGCAACTCGAGTGGTCGCGACTGGCCAGGCGGACCTAAAGCATCCAATGTTTACACAGAACTTCCATTGTTCAAAAAATGGGGCAGTTGCAACAATGTTTTGCTTTCAGCAGAGGACAGTTATGTTTTGAAGTCGACGGTAGAATGTTCCGTTCTTGACGGCATTATGAGTAACATCATAATCCTAGGAAAAAAAACTTCATTTTTCTGGATTTTCCTCCAACGAACACTACTTGCTGAAACCCGTTTAAGCTGATGAATGGGGCGGAACGTATTCGTTTCCCCCTTAAACAGCAACGTCCAGCCAGACCGATCTTTACCATTTGCTATCTTCACGCTGTGCTTTTCGACAAAAGCAGCGAAACTGAGAGGCTATAGGTAGCACAGTTGAACTCTCGCACGGACTAGCATAGAACGCAGCGTTAGGACCATCAGATTCCATGGAACCTCTAAGATTTAGAAAAAAAAGTATAACTTTCTAGCAAGTATTAAGTTCTCTATGGCCTTCGGCTAACTCCGGTCATTCGGATCTCTCTCCGACCAGCATAAGAAGGGGCATTTTGTCACCCTCTTATGGGAACTGAAGGAGGACAAGAAAAGGAGCCTTGCTAACGAAGCGTTCGCCTTTATCCTTCTCGGCGCCACACCATCTAGCCCCATTCATATGCAAAGTAGGACATAGATCCGATTACCTCTGTTGGCTCCTTCTGGAAAAAAGTTCATCTCAAATTACCTTTCAAGACATCACCGAGTTCTTGCTACTGTTCTCCTCAGAAAGAGCTGAAATGTCCATCTGTTCATCATAATAGTAGTTTGAAATGCTGGTAGGGTCACCAGTAAGCACGTCTAACTACATATTACATGACACCTGTTTCTTCACACACGATGTATACGTTGTAAGTAGATTACTTGATTTAGTACATCAAAATGCATTCAATCAGCGTAGGTGAATTGCGTTAACTCCTCTGCAGGTGCGACAAGGTGCCTCCCTCATATTCATTCGCATTTATGTATATTTATCAGTGTGACAGCTACCGACCACCTGATTTACATCGCATTAACAGCGCCTATAACAAACTCCTGTCTTCAGAGAATTCATCGCGTGATTCATCTGTATCACAAGGTCCATATTTCGTGCTACCATTGAAAGATCTAATCGTCAGTGCCAATGAGCGCGTGCAGTTGAAATGCATCGTGGCTGGTAATCCGATGCCGACGATCCGCTGGAAGCTGAATGGTCGTGAAATTCACGAAGATGAAAAGTTAGTTGATTTGATTATTTCATTAGTTTGTGCGCGACCATGCTGACTGGTGTATGGTAAGTTGCAACGCAAGTTTCATGGTACTTTTGACCATGCTACAATAGAATTGAGTAGTTACAACTGAATCGGCCATATTTGAGGCTAGTCGCGTAAAAGAACACCGTGCGGTTGAGCAGCGCTCGCTTAATTGGGAGCGCATATCCGATTCGCGTGCAGCTGAGCCCATTAACGCCCACTGGCATCTTCAGTTACTATTATAATAGCGGCCTATGGATAACAGTTAGCCCTGTGAGGTTTTTGCATACAATCACATAATTATCGTACGGTTACACGCACTATTTGATGTTTTGGCTATGCAGGCTTGTTCCAAAGTGCGGGTACCTGCGTCGATGAACATCCTTCACGTGAGAATTCCCCGTTTTCCACTAGCTCGGGCTTATTTTTGTTCTACATTTATGAGCAGAGATTTTGCTCATACGTGAGCATTTTGTGCCTCTTAGTTTGCTCCATATCGATAGTTCTTTCAGTGGGCATCTACGCATGGAGCCACATAGTTGCGGTGTGAGAAGATGCCGTGAAGTATATGCAGGATTTCTTGAATTCGCGCTTTCCCTTTAGTGAAAGATCCCATCCTTTCTACAAGTTCTGGAAGTACTGAATCGTCCAAAAATATTGAAGAGATGTAGTTGCGCAAGTGCCGCCGTCCTGATGCAATAAAAAGGTCACCACTGTAAGTGAATGTTTCCATCTGCAAACGCCCCATGGCGCATGATTTTGTCTCAAATTTCCGTCACGCAATTATTCGCACTTCAGCGCAATTATCTGCAACATAATTATGTCATACGCTAGCGTTCGTACTGTATTGTGCCTATGACCGCGAACACCTTAACAAGTAGGTTGCTTTCAACAACGCGGGGTGCTGCCTGCATTCAGAAGAGGTTCATCTAACATTCTTTGAATGCATCACATCACCGTGCATGAGGCATAATAACGTTTACGGTCCCAGTGTTCGCATATATCATTTATCCGGCAGTAAGCCATACATTGCGGAACCGCTTGCTCTAAAAATTATGGTACTACTATTCTTGCAACAACGGCGATATGCAAACACACAAAAATCAAACGCACGAATTGCACATTTCTGTGCGGTATATATCGAGTGGCATAGGTGACCCTTTTGGATAGCACTAAGCAGCAGATGGTTCATTTGTGCACGTATCGGTTACAGCATTACGGTTACACCCACGACGTGCACCTTGTGAAGATAAATGGCTCGGGGGATAGATCATGACTTTGATGAGCTTGCTATTTCATGAATTCAGCTTGTTACTCCGGCTGAATGAAAATGAAATAGGCTACCCATCACCATGAGCAGTGATGATGCCGTCCTTCATCATTTTCCACAATCTTTTTCATCGTCTTTTAGTTCATCTATTCGTTTATTTATATTGTGGATTAATGTTCTACTTTCTTCCGTCGTTGGAATTATTAGTGGTGCCGTCCGTCCGTGAAACCGTTTGGTGTTTAGCAATAATACGCTTGCACTGCGCTTGCCAACCTGCTGTGATTTTAATCTGCTGAGGTTGAAGTAGTAAAACCGCGAAGCGAAGGTCGTATTCCACATCCATGAGCTAGAAATCTTATTCTTAAGCTTTGTGCTGTTTTTTACAGAGGCTTTAAAATGGTTTACGAAGATGGCACTGTACTGCTTAAAATGATGGGAAAAGTCGAAAGCGGCATTCTCACATGCGAAGCTGTGAACAGCTTTGGCTATGCGAAAACCGAATGCCGAATAGAAGTGGAACAACCGCTGCAGGCGACAGTCGAAGTGGAGGTGGTGAATGAACGACATGAGAAACCGGAAGTGCTCATCCGAGAAGTCACAACAATAACGAAGGCAAAGGACACACAAGCTGTGCAAAAAGAGGAACGTATTGTCACCTCCATCGCTGCACCATTTGAAGCAACTATCAGAGCTGGTGCTGTCAACTACATTGTGGAGGCCGATGTGATTGTTTTTACTGTGTTCACCTACAAAACGAAGGCCACGGTAAAGGTAAAAGAGAAGCCGAAACGAGTTGACGAAAGCTTCACGCTTATCATCGTCATTGAAGAGAACATTCTTCGGAAAAGGTCTTACGCGCAAGTTGTGGAGAGAAGATTCAAAATCGTACGAACGTATGGGGAGGGAAATGAAAGGGTCATAGCATCTGGAGAACTCGGCAGGAGCCTGGAACAAGTGAGGAATGCAATAGAAGCTTTTATAGCTGAGGAAAAGCGGAAAGGAATGAAGATAGAGGGTGAAAACCTTGAGAGGATAATTGAAGTTCTCCGAGTGCCCCGAATAAGCCAAGAGTCGGAGCAAGGATACGAAGAATTTGAGGAGTCTGAAGTTAATCGCCGTGCTCGTGAGGACAGTCAAACTTTCTACGAGGGATGCGTTGAAAAGGTTGAGCGCATCCAACGCAGAACATTTGTCATAGAGAAAGAACACGTTCTAAGAGCTGAAGAGGAAGAGTTAACAATAACGGACGTTAACTGTTTTTGCGAACCCGCATCAGAATTCGTGAAAGCGGACGTTCTTGTGCGGTCATTTGTACAATACTCTGTGACAGTGCACGTCAGATTCGAGCATGGTCTGAGTGCAGGCACGACGGAAACATTCTTTGAGATCATCACCGAGGGATGGGTTACGCATAAAACAAATCACGCTCACAGCGCGCCAACAGCTCCATGTTTCACACGTCCTTTCTCGGTTGCCAAAACCGTCCATAACATTTACGAGCTTAGATGTACCGTGACCGGTTATCCGGCTCCAGATATTCGAATTTTGTACAACGGCCTTCCCATTCGGCATAATGACAGGTACCATGCCATTACTGCTAAGCTCTCTCACACGCATGCCCGCTTATTTTGCCTTTTTCAATACTTCATGAGAAAAGCACATTGCCTTCGTAAGCTTACCGGCTTCGAATGGCGAACAGTAGAACGCTAGAAAACAGGAGCTAACTTGTTGTACTGCAGCAATGAAGCCCATTATTTGAGAACAAAGAATTGAGTTAGGGGAAGATAATCCTTTAAAATCGAAAATTCCACAAAGTTTAGAGAAGTTTAGAGACAGTGGAGAAGAGATAATTCACCCTGTGGTTTCAATTTTTCGTAGAAAAAGCGGGGGTAAAGAAAATCTCTTCAAGTCCGTGCATTGACCATAGACATGTATAGAACGTGAGGTACTCAAATGGGTATATGACACAGATGAATCTGTGGTTGTCGTGACGAACGAACTTCTCGTAGCTTTGACGAAGAGTAAGCAAGCAGATGAAGACCTACATCAGTTTGAGCAGTTGGTTAGAAAACCTCTTGGTGATAAAATTCTTCCATTTAGGGACTACCGCGTCATTTATGAGTGCGGTATAATTATACTGCGCATGCGTCGCCTGCGAGAGGGACATTACGTGTGCAGGGCAACCAACGTTTCCGGAAGTGCAGTTACTGAATGCTACTTGAAAGCAGATGATGAACTTAGCGACCTATTCGAAGTGAGCCGATTGTTCAATCGCTTCGGAATGTCGCAGTTTCAAACAGGAACAACTACTTCTTATGTCAGTGTGACCGGTCAAGATTCAGTACATAAAGCGTTTCAAGATCCCACCTTCAGCTTTCGAGCACCCACTTCCTTCGACACACAAAGATTTTCGAGGACAGAAATGACGTTTGAAAGGACTGGTGAGTCGGAGCAAATGAAAGATGAAAATACAAAACAGCTTCAAAGAAGGCATACTGAAACCAGCGTGGACAATCATTTCAGCAGCTCTGATTCTAAATATGGTCGTACTCTGTTCACGACAGAATGGGGTCGAAAGGAAGAGCGGCAAATGCAGGATGCTTTGATAAGCTCCACAACTGAGGTAGCTTATTCGACGCTTGATCATCGGCTGAGCGGAGAACTGGATGGGAATACCACAGCGCCAAAAGGTCCCATAAAATCAGAAGACTTGTTGCAAACTTTCCACGAAGCACCTGTCTTTGCGCTTCCATTGGCAGACGTCGTTACTGAGCCAGTCAGTTTTTTAGAGCTGAAATGCATAGTGACCGGGTATCCTAGGCCAGCAATTCGGTGGACTTTCAATGATCAAGAAATACAATCAGATTCGAGGTAAACACACTCTTTCTTTTCCACTAGTCCGCGAAGTTTTCTAATTGAGTGTTTTCTTTCTTTTTCTTTTTCCTTTTTTTTTTTTGCAAATTCCTATAAAAGCGCACCATGATGATGTAAATCAGCTCTTGATTGATAATGTAAGCACAGCATCTCAGCGATGCGACAAGAACGATTGTGATGCGAATGCACCTAAAAACTGAAAGTGTTAACAACTTGAGCTTGCTGCTTGCGTTTTACAAGATCTACTCATTGCTTAATGAAGACTCATGCATCTACTAATGAATATGTATCTCTTGTTATGTGATGGATATACTAAAAATGGGAAGTGTGTATAGGCTCACATTGGCATTCTCGTATGCACGCATGAGGAGGAAGACTCGTGGATAGGTAGAGCGTAGATGAACGAAAAATTATCCTGGGCAGTATTATATGCACGAAAATAAGTAAATGAATGTATATATTTTAATATAAGCCGAGCGCAAAGCGCTGAATTCAATTGCTGTAGTCCGTCGACTATATAAAGTCCTCTATCCACCATCTGCTTGAAAGGTTTTCCTTCAACCCCGCTCACTTGCCACGATATCCGCGTGATTGTCACCAATTATCACAAACGTGAAATTCCTCATCAAAATTTTAGCGCGACAATGGTCTACGAGGACGGCGTAATACTGCTCGAATTGAGAGGAGAGAACATCGAGGGCCATTATATTTGCGTCGCGGGGAACGAAGCTGGATATGCGAAAACGGAATGCAGTGTCTGTTTCAAAAAGAAAGTTGGGGAAGAGACGAAGAAGAAAATAGAATATTTCGAGCAGAGAGAGATGGATGGAAGTATAGCAGGGGAAGTCTCAACAGGTTTCCGAGAACAGCAAAAACACACTCGTTTCCATGAAGGCCCTCCTACCGAATTTGATCACGTCTCTGAGTCCACAGGACAAGCAGTTGGTAGAAGGGACGAAGGCGCTCAGAGATTCGGGCATTTGACACTCACCCAAGAAACCAACGAAGCATGTCAGTTATGCCTCGAAGATAGAGCGTATATAACAGCTTCTGAAGAAGGCGCGTCACTGGATTTAATGTTCGGTCAAAAAACCTCAGCGGATACAGTCGAGGTCGATATGGTTATGCACAGCATAGGAGGATCGCGCGAAGAAAAAGATAGAAACGAAATAACGCGGTTATTTAGACAAGGCATGGAGGAATTTTCCGAAGATATATCGGTAAAAAAGAACACCGCCACGGCAACTATGGAGATTGCGGTCATTGACAAGGTGGTCGCTAGCGTTAAAAAGCTTGTCTACGAGGGACCACTCCAAGAAAGCAGTGTCAACGAAATTATTACTAGTCGTCGTAAGGAAAGCATCGAAATATTGGTTACTGTTATAACCAGTTTCGAAGATACCGCAAGTTTGTTTATTAACCGGCAGCCGCTTCTAGTGGAAACACACCCATTCCTGGAGCAGGTTGTGGTTGTCGGGTCAACTACCGAGGAGACAGCTCAAATACACACTCATGTTCAACACGGAGAGTGTGAATCGTACCGTCAGCAGGATTTCTTCGATACAACGTCGAAAGACGCTACTAAAACTACTGTACCCCATCCCAGGGGTGTGGTGCATATAACTGCCGAACAAGGAATTGGTCCTTCAAAAAGCTCAACGGAAATATCAACTAAGGGAATCAATATCCTGGAGGCAGAAGTACAAGAATTTGCCGAACGAAACAAAAAAGCGGTTGAAGCCAATAGAGTTTTGCCTGCGCTCTTCCTCGATGTTTCAATAGCTGAAAGCATATACGGCGAGGCGCATCGCTTTCAGGAAGGACCTAGGGAGGAGAAAAAAATTTTTGATATTGTTGGGAAAAAACTGGGGGAAAATGCAGCTGTGGGGGCATTTTTCGGAGATCATAGACTCGGTCGCAAAGAAGCTTATATGACAATTGAAAAGACCAGAACAGAGGAATTGGCGAGGAAACCTTCAGACAGCACCTGCAGCAGCGTCTCGATGACGAGGCGAACGTGTGCTGGATCCACACAACCAACACAAGCAGTCACAGCTAACGCGGCAGAAGCGCAAATATTCAACGCACTGGTACAAAATGAGACGGCTTCGCACGTGCTCAGCATTCCCGGCAGCGGTGCTGCAGCTGCAGCGTTAATGATGAGCGGGAAGACTACAGCAGCCGATGTTGGAACATATAAAGAACATGTAACACTTGTTTCGGAAGAAGCAGCATTTGAAGGAGGGGATATTGGCGACAATATCAGAGGGTTAGAAATTGTGGACATCAGTAAGCAAGCAATCATAGAAAAATGTCAGGCGCAAGGCAACATCGAAGTACTGGTGACTGAGAGTAATTTCGCCAAATGCAGGCGAGTGCTTACAAAAGAGGTAGGCACAACTGTTTTGGCGGAGGAGAACTTATCTCAAAAAGGCGGGCTCGTTGAAGACTTCAAGCCTGAGAAGGTTCAGGAAAAGAACAAGGAAGTGCTCATAGTGAAGGATTCAGCAACGGCATTTCTCATGGTAACGGTTGTTGAGGGCACGTCTCCTACGGCTCGACGTTTCCTCACCAAAGAGGAAGTCCCGGTACAATATTCAGACATCATCCAGGGAGAGGGTGAGTCGGCCATTGGGATTTTCATAAGGAAGCTTTCTTCGGAAGTATTAGAATCAGCACTTTCATCACTCTTCCCAACGAAAACGAAGAAACCTGAAATAGATAAATCTATTCAACTCCAAAAGGAAAAAGTTTCGGAGGAAGTCGCCCTTGATATTTCTTCGAGTGAGGCACCTGTTATGCTTGACGTGAAGAAGAGCGTCGTGGACGAGGCCAGAGACGAAAGATCCGAGGAACTTCTTCTGCAGCCTGAGATCAGAACAACGCCCCATCCTGCTCTCGTCGAGGTCACCGTTGTTGAAACGACGATAGAAATAGCTAAGCATGAAATATCTGAAATAAACTGTGAACAAATCCATGCAGAAATAAAAACAAGCACAGACAGAGACAAGCACGAATCGAGCTCCACGGTCGTGCTGCATCAAACTAAATCAGCAGCCGAGCAGACTAGAGAGCTGAGTGGACAGGCAGAGATTTCGGCAGAGATGGTGATCAATGCATCTCACTCAGTGGCTTCAGCACAAGTCACGGTCAGTTCACAGAAAATAGACGAGCGCACAATGTCCGTATCAGAGCCTTCCAAATCGCCTGATGAGACTGTGATAGTGAAGGAGACCGATCACGAAGGGAAAACAGAGTATATGAAGCAAGTCATGTCGGCAGTAGACAATCAGAGGCCTCCTGATACCGAAAACGTGAAAGCCGCTGTTGCTGAGATTGTTGATGATATAGCACGGTATTTGATATCGCAGAGGCCATTCGAAGAACTACACGTCGAGATTGACGTTCATAAGGCAGACGAGGTCGCGGAATCAAGTGTCACTATCGCTTTACAGCAACGCGAATCGACAACTGAGAGAGCGAAGCTGTCCATTGAGGAAACCTTTGTTACAAATGTGGCCATCGGTGCTCCAAGCGCAAGAGAGTCAGTGCACGTCAACATCCTCAATGGAGTCATCGAAAAATGCGGCTTGTGGGTGATGCAGGTCAGGAAAGGTCTTGAAAAAACTGTTGTGCGTGAAAAGATCGTCGAGGAAATGAAAGCGGAAGCTTTTGAAGAAGTATCGCTGGAAGCCGTCGTGGAGACAACACCGGACGCTGCAGTCATGGCGGTCAGTGTACCAGAAATTATGTCAGCTGCGGCAGCGCATGCGATATCTAAGGAGCCATTCGAGGAACCACATGTCGACATTGATACTCGTAAGGCAGAAGACTTTGCTGAATCAACTGTCGCCATCGCTTTGCAGGAAACCGAATCGACAGCTGAGAGTGCGAAGAAGTTGTCGAAGGAGGAAACCATCGTTGCAGAAGTGGTCATCGGTGCTCCAAGCGCAGCAGAGTCAGTGCAGGTCGATATCACCACCGTGGTTATTGAAAAATGCGGCTTGTCGCTTATGCGGACCAGAAAACCTCTTGAAGAATTCGTTGAGCGCGAAAAGATCGTCGAGGAAATGAAAGCGGAAGTTTTTGAAAAAGTATCGCTGGAAGCTGTGCTGGAGAGAGCGCCCGACGCTGCGTTCGTAGAAGTCAGTGTGGCCGAAATTCTCTCGGCTGCATTAACGCATACGATATCTAAGGAGCCATTCGAGGAAGCACATGTCGACATTGATGTTCGTAAGGCAGAAGACTTTGCTGAATCAACTGTCGCCATCGCTTTCCAGGAGACCGAATCAACAGCTGAGAGTGCGAAGAAGATGTCGAAGGAGGAAACCATTGTTGCAGAAGCGGTCATCGGTGCTCCAAGCGCAGCAGAGTCAGTGCAGGTCGATATCACCACCGTGGTTATTGAAAAATGCGGCTTGTCGCTTATGCGGACCAGAAAACCTCTTGAAGAATTCGTTGAGCGCGAAAAGATCGTCGAGGAAATGAAAGCGGAAGTTTTTGAAAAAGTATCGCTGGAAGCTGTGCTGGAGAGAGCGCCCGACGCTGCGTTCGTAGAAGTCAGTGTGGCCGAAATTCTCTCGGCTGCATTAACGCATACGATATCTAAGGAGCCATTCGAGGAAGCACATGTCGACATTGATGTTCGTAAGGCAGAAGACTTTGCTGAATCAACTGTCGCCATCGCTTTGCAGGAAATCGAATCGACAGCTGAGAGTGCGAAGAAGTTGTCGAAGGAGGAAACCATCGTTGCAGAAGTGGTCATCGGTGCTCCAAGCGCAGCAGAGTCAGTGCAGGTCGATATCACCACCGTGGTTATTGAAAAATGCGGCTTGTCGCTTATGCGGACCAGAAAACCTCTTGAAGAATTCGTTGAGCGCGAAAAGATCGTCGAGGAAATGAAAGCGGAAGTTTTTGAAAAAGTATCGCTGGAAGCTGTGCTGGAGAGAGCGCCCGACGCTGCGTTCGTAGAAGTCAGTGTGGCCGAAATTCTCTCGGCTGCATTAACGCATACGATATCTAAGGAGCCATTCGAGGAAGCACATGTCGACATTGATGTTCGTAAGGCAGAAGACTTTGCTGAATCAACTGTCGCCATCGCTTTGCAGGAAATCGAATCGACAGCTGAGAGTGCGAAGAAGTTGTCGAAGGAGGAAACCATCGTTGCAGAAGTGGTCATCGGTGCTCCAAGCGCAGCAGAGTCAGTGCAGGTCGATATCACCACCGTGGTTATTGAAAAATGCG
>QEWY01000009.1:52476-275489 GCA_006503575.1 Baylisascaris schroederi | reverse complement strand
AGCAAGGAAAGTATCGAAGGAGGAAACCGTATTTGCTGACGCGGTCATAGGCGTACCGAATGAAGTGGCTGCTGTAGAAGCTGACATCCTTACACAAGTTATTGAGAAATGCGCCTTGTCTGTGAAAGAGCTTGGGAAACCATCGGCTGAAATGGTTGTGGAGAAAAAGATCTTGAAAGAAGCAAAAGCGGAGGCCTTCGAAGAAATCGTGCTGCAGTCTGAAATTGAAAGACCGTCAGTGGCGGCTGATTCTGAAGTCGCGATTGCAGAAGTGGTTTCAGAGGGAGCAATCCATCTGATATCGAGAAAACCGTACGAGGAAACTCGTGTTGAGGTTGGTGTGGAACGAGCGGAAGAAAAGCAGGATTCAAGTATCACTGTGGCGTTGCAGTTAATTGAATCAGCGGCTGAGAGAGCAAGGAAAGTATCGAAGGAGGAAACCGTATTTGCTGACGCGGTCATAGGCGTACCGAATGAAGTGGCTGCTGTAGAAGCTGACATCCTTACACAAGTTATTGAGAAATGCGCCTTGTCTGTGAAAGAGCTTGGGAAACCATCGGCTGAAATGGTTGTGGAGAAAAAGATCTTGAAAGAAGCAAAAGCGGAGGCCTTCGAAGAAATCGTGCTGCAGTCTGAAATTGAAAGACCGTCAGTGGCGGCTGATTCTGAAGTCGCGATTGCAGAAGTGGTTTCAGAGGGAGCAATCCATCTGATATCGAGAAAACCGTACGAGGAAACTCGTGTTGAGGTTGGTGTGGAACGAGCGGAAGAAAAGCAGGATTCAAGTATCACTGTGGCGTTGCAGTTAATTGAATCAGCGGCTGAGAGAGCAAGGAAAGTATCGAAGGAGGAAACCGTATTTGCTGACGCGGTCATAGGCGTACCGAATGAAGTGGCTGCTGTAGAAGCTGACATCCTTACACAAGTTATTGAGAAAATGCGCCTTGTCTGTGAAAGAGTTGGGAAACCATCGCCTGAAATGGTTGTGGAGAAAAAGATCTTGAAAGAAGCAAAAGCGGAGGCCTTCGAAGAAATCCTGCTGCAGTCTGAAATTCAAAGACCGTCAGTGGCGACTGATTCTGAAGTCGCGATTGCAGAAGTGGTTTCGGAGGGAGCAATCCACCTGATATCGAGAAAACCGTACGAGGAAACTCGTGTTGAGGTTGGTGTTCGTAAGGCAGAGGAGGTCGCGGAATCAACTGTCGCCATCGCCTTACAAGAATTCGAATCGACGGCTGAGAGGGCGAAGAAGGTGTCGAAGGAGGAATCCGTATTTGCTGACGCGGTCATAGGCATACCGAATGAAGAGTCTGCGGTAGAAGCTGAGATCCTTACACAAGTTATCGAGAAATCCGCCTTGTCTGTGAAAGAGCTTGGGAAACCATCGCCTGAAATGGTTGTGGAGAAAAAGATCTTGAAAGAAGCAAAAGCGGAGGCCTTCGAAGAAATCGTGCTGCAGTCTGAAATTCAAAGACCGTCAGTGGCGGCTGATTCTGAAGTCGCGATTGCAGAAGTGGTTTCAGAGGGAGCAATCCATCTGATATCGAGAAAACCGTACGAGGAAACTCGTGTTGAGGTTGGTGTGGAACGAGCGGAAGAAAAGCAGGATTCAAGTATCACTGTGGCGTTGCAGTTAATTGAATCAGCGGCTGAGAGAGCAAGGAAAGTATCGAAGGAGGAAACCGTATTTGCTGACGCGGTCATAGGCGTACCGAATGAAGTGGCTGCGTTAGAAGCTGACATCCTTGCACAAGTTATCGAGAAATGCGCCTTGTCTGTGAAACAGCTTGGGAAACCATCGCCTGAAATGGTTGTGGAGAAAAAGATCTTGAAAGAAGCAAAAGCGGAGGCCTTCGAAGAAATCCTGCTGCAGTCTGAAATTCAAAGACCGTCAGTGGCGGCTGATTCTGAAGTCGCGATTGCAGAAGTGGTTTCAGAGGGAGCAATCCACCTGATATCGAGAAAACCGTACGAGGAAACTCGTGTTGAGGTTGGTGTGGAACGAGCGGAAGAAAAGCAGGATTCAAGTATCACTGTGGCGTTGCAGTTAATTGAATCAGCGGCTGAGAGAGCAAGGAAAGTATCGAAGGAGGAAACCGTATTTGCTGACGCGGTCATAGGCGTACCGAATGAAGTGGCTGCTGTAGAAGCTGACATCCTTACACAAGTTATTGAGAAATGCGCCTTGTCTGTGAAAGAGCTTGGGAAACCATCGGCTGAAATGGTTGTGGAGAAAAAGATCTTGAAAGAAGCAAAAGCGGAGGCCTTCGAAGAAATCGTGCTGCAGTCTGAAATTGAAAGACCGTCAGTGGCGGCTGATTCTGAAGTCGCGATTGCAGAAGTGGTTTCAGAGGGAGCAATCCACCTGATATCGAGAAAACCGTACGAGGAAACTCGTGTTGAGGTTGGTGTGGAACGAGGGGAAGAAAAGCAGGATTCAAGTATCACTGTGGCGTTGCAGTTAATTGAATCAGTGGCTGAGAGAGGAAGGAAAGTGTCGAAGGAGGAAACTGTATTTGCTGAGGCGGTCATGAAAGCTTCAGGCGATGCAGATTCAGCGGAGGTGACTATCGTCGCACAACTGCTCGAAAAGTCTAGGTTGTTGAAGAAGGCAGCGCCGAGTGTTTCGGGTGGAGAGACAAAGGTGAGAACAGTGGAGGAAGCGATCCCTGTGCTCTCTAGTGAAGATGAGAAGATCTCAGCCACCGTAGTCATCGACAGAGGGTTCATATCTGATTCGGCGGAGGTGCAGGTTGGACACAATATAAGAGAAGCCTGTGTTGTAGCTGTCAGTGGACTGAAGCGGGGAGTTTCCAGGATTTTGCAAGAAGATGAGCTTGTTGAGGTAGTCGAAAAACCTCGCAAAGAAGATGATGCTTTGCTGCATGTTGAGCAGGTTTCGGTCACCTGCCTATTCACGAAACAGAGGACGCAAAAAATAGGTGTAGGAGCTGTTTTCAACTCTGAAAAAGCATGCGAGGAAATCGAGCTTGTCGAAAATTTGGAAAGAAGGATTTACGAATGTGATACGCTCGCTCGTTTGCGTTACTACGCATCTGATCGCTGTGTTGCTTCTATTCTAAGCGGCTATGAAATTGCCGACAATGTGTTCAACATAGTTTTTCCAAGAATTGACGAGTATAGCAGCGTGGTGCTGCCGGATAAGCCAACCTTCGAAACATTCGTATCGATCACGGAATGCGTTCTACCAGCGAAGCTCACTGTTCCACTTCAGGCCAAACGTGGTCGTTCGCCAAAGGGTGAGATACCATTTTATGCGTGTTGTAAATCATCCATTAGTGCATCTCACAAAAATCTTTAGATAAATCTTTTTGACAGGGCAGGCAGTTGATAGGGTACCCTTCTTATTTATGACGCGTTCAGCATACCCTTGACCGCCTAGAGATTGCATGTTACTACACAGCACTTTGCTCGCATGTGATTAGTAATTATTTTGCAGATGTAGTCACTGCTGACTAGAGAAAAGTAATGATGAACCCAGTTTTATAACAATGACTAGCCCAATTTCTTAACACATTAAAGAAGGTTGCAGTGATGAGCACATAGGAAGGAGTGACGGGGCGAGTAGATGAGTGCTTCACCCTTAGAACTACGTACAATGAAGAGGCTGCGTACGATTATAGAAAGCAAAGCAGTAAAAGAGAGTTTCCACCTTTGCTTAGAATCTACCGCCTTTTCTTTTCTGGGTACTACTTCGCTCGCAGTTTTATTTTACCAGATTCACAAACCTTATAGGACAATTGAATTCATAAGTGAAGAAAATACGGCAGAAATCAGGCGTTTCATCTATTCGGAAAACAGAAACAACAAGAGTTTCAGCAAAAAATTTAATGCTGATGAACTTGACAATTACGTGAATAGCGTCAGTGTTCAAATACTCTTCTCAACTGCAGTCATGTTATAACAGTTAGAAGGTGAAAGGTCAAACATGGGAATATACGACGCTTTTACATATTCGATCTAAGAACAAAAAATTGTTCTTGTCATCCCATTTCGAGAATGTGATGGCAAGATCATTTCTGCTCTATTCGTATTCTTCCCTCTGCTCGACAATTACAGATCGCAAACCTGGAAGCAGTGGGTTATAGACTAAATCTTTATACGAACTTCACTGTTGCTGAAATCTCCCTCTCTCTCTGTCAATAATGCGCCTAGCACTTTTTTAACTACCGATATGTAATTCCATGAAGAATCCTCACACCACACTTTTAGCATCTTCAAACCAATTGCGTTATGTTTGTTCCGTCCTTTAACATATAGAGGTCACTTCTCGAGTAGAAGATTTGATATTCGGCTGTATCAGCCAGTCCTTATTTCGATCGAAAAAATGGCAAATGTTGTTACAGATGAAGACAGAAGTATTGTTTTAGAATCGCAAAGATTAGAGATCAAAACACATTTCGTGAAAGCGTTTGCAAAATTTATTCATTGCACACGGCCGAAATTTTTTTCTGACAATGATCAGCACGAACTGATCATTTACTCTATACCTATTTAAGCACCCAGCTTGCCATCCCTGAGCAGCTTTTGACCCTTCTGGCCATAAAAAGGCAGAAAGGAATTTCTAGTCGGCCGTTGATCCAACCAGTCGGTTGGAAGCTGTATGCACCAATGGAGGCAACGTTTCGTTTTTTGCGAACATTGAACTATCGTGTTAGTGGCGCGCTGAATTAAAAGAAACTCTCATCGTATTTGCCTCTCCACCGCGCTTGCCTACTTGTTAAGGCTTAACTTTTGCTCTCGACACATGGGTAGGCAGAGCAACGGAAGGGAGGAGGGAGTTAAATGTATACGACTGAAAGCACCAATACTGTTCGACAGGCGTAGTGTTATCTTTTTATGGGATAACGTGTGGCTTTAGCGTCTTCGGCTCTTCCATGTCTATATGTGATGAGTAGTTGCAGGCGTTGTCGTTGATTTGGAAATCGAGGCAGGCGAAGAAGTGGCCAACACCGAGGCACTGGTTGACGTTACAGCAAGTAGCTGTGAAGAGGTGTCACTCGATGTCACAGAGTTCACTTCGGATGTGCTCGATGTCGATGTTTCAATGGAGGCAGTCATGGAGGAGGAAGACATTGAAGCTGTTGGACCCACTTTCTACACACAGGTCAGCAATTTAGGTTGATTGCGTCCTGGGTTAGCACAGCTGCTTATCTCCCACTCTGCCGCCGCTATCAGGCGCAATGAACGGACCGTAACGCATTCATAGCTTCCGAGTTAGGTTAGCAGCGGGTAACTGAGCTATGGAGTGTTCGCCCTCTCGTAAAAGTCGTCGAAAACCATGAGCTGTATAGGTGAGCACACAATATGCTTTTCGCAGAAACTAACGTAAGTTCTGCGAACAAATCAAGCCTTCAAATTGCTTTGATGCACTTTTTTAAATTGCTTTGTCTGCACTTTTTGGTCCGATGCAACCATTCCATACTTTCTTTCAAAAATATTTGTGCAACTAGTTGGTTTAATTGGTAAACCTGGGAAAAGCACGCCTTTGGCTTTCTTTGCACATATTCGAAGTGAGTGGATTTGATGCAAGCAGCTTTGATTGCAAAAACTATGACAGCGCGCTTGGAAACACATGCGAAATGAATCCGTTGCATTTCGAACCCTCAAGATCAACCACTTGCAGAAATAGCCACGAAAAATGTCCATCATTGAAACCAGTTGGTTGTATAAATCCTGAGGCAAAAAGAAACTCGTTGTAGTCCGCATATGGCCTGCTGTAGACAATCCACTAAGCTTCATCTCTGTTGCCCTTTTCCATTGATCGGCTGCCGGGAAGACAGACAGACAGATACACATGCAAATGTGCGCTCAGACAAGCTTCCTCATAATCCGCAAAAACTTGGGATGTGTTGGCTTTACAGAGACAGCTGCTCGCTTTTCTTTTGCTTCTCTTGACGATCCACGGCATTGTGACTTTTGGCAGTACTTAGCATGATAGTGCATGTTAGTGGATGCACCATCCTGAATTACTCTAAAGAGGAGTGAAAACGAAGTCAGTTTCTGGATGTTTCGTGCTATCAGTCATTTAAGATGAAGGTGGGTGTGGGGGAGCAAGCATGGCGCGTCAAATTTTAATTTCTGCATGAGCCTCCTTTTTATTGAAAGTTAAGATGGTGTTTCTCCTTCCACATCTCACTTCTATCTCCCCTTCTTGCCTCTTTCCCGACGCAGGAATGTCATGAATTACTGGAAGAATTAAGGAACCTGTTTTGATAAGCATGTGGCCTCGGAGCTAGGCTGTCTTTTAGCAACTCATCTATGAGCTAAGTGAAGGCTTTCACTCGAAAGCCACCTTTGCAGTTTCCATCTCTTATTCAAAACAACTGCGTTCGATCCATATGTGCTGCGAGCAAAGGTACATATTTTGACAGCCAAATTTTAGAGGCTAGCGCTAAACCGTTCAATTTGTGAGCTCAAGCCTTATGTTGAGAATGAATTTCGCTGTCTTAATTCATGTTCAGTTTTGTTTTTTTTTTAGAGATTTGCATTTCAGAGCGCATTTTAGCGATTTACTGTCTCTGCATGTATGCTTGTCTGTCCAGCTGCCTTGTAGTTTCAACTCATGGACCACTGTAGGTAGGCTTGAGAAATTTGGCAACCACTGTAGACCTTTCTACTAGTCTTAGTTTGGTCTACCGTCATCTTTAGGTGCTTAAATGCCTGGCAATCAGTCAGGTCGCATTTTACATTGGTATGTTGGAAGAAAAATGTATTTTTTCTGCAAGATTTGTGCGAGTGGTCAGATCAGTTAAAACACAGATACACTGCCCATTTCCTGGTACTTGCTTTATGAAACTTGGTATATGAGGGGGCAGTTGTTATTCTTCTTTTACATGTGAGCGGAAAGGTAACTGGTCATGGTTGTCACTTAGCACAAACTTTTCAGCTAATTGATCTTGCTGTACAAATGCCCACAGCGGTCGCTGCAGTGAGTCGCTTGATCGAGGAAGCTAAAATGCGTGTTCTCGAAGCGGACGCCGAGATTAAGTTGGCCCTCAACACGAGAGCCGAAATGCAGCAGCTACATTTGAAGTTGGCGGCAGCCGAACGCGAATTCATCGATAAATATACCAATCTTGGTAAGGTGTTTCATATGCGCCTCCATTCCCCAAAACAACGACATCGTATGAATGCCAGCAACAGCGTAGCCGGTAGTGCCACCGACACACAAATTTTTTTTTTAATTTTTCTTTCTTCGGAAAGGTTAAATCGATTATCTTCAGGGCCGATAGAAAACAAAATGGTGAGTAGGCAAGCGATGAGGTCTTTTTCGTCAACTGTTTTAATGCAGATTCAGAGATGATCTTCTGTTTGTGGATTGGAAAAGTCATGTCGGCGCATCGTCCTGCATCACCGAGCGGAACATGCGTGATTCCTTCATTGAATAGCTCTTGCTTTTAGTTGTGATTTCCTGATGTGCGATCGGAGCATGTGTTATCTTTTCACCACTTCAAGTTATTATCCTCCAGTTTTCAAAAAAAGAATAAAAATTTAATAGACGAATGAAAGAAAAGAACGAAAACAAGTGGCAAGTGGGTAATATTTGTGAGGTGGCACGAGGACAACATCCGAGAATGGCGGTAAAATGTGGGTGGAATTAGGATTTGGATATTAAAAAATTTAGGCATTAGAGTGCTGGAAGCATTCCCTTCAAGAGTCGTTTTTGCTTTGAAACTCATTGCTCAGTTTATATGTTTGCCTATCACGTTTTACTAGATGTGAGGTCCAAAATGTCATTTGAAACTCGTATCTCATTTTCAGATGCGGTGTTCAAGTCAAAAAGTGAACTTGAGTCAACACTATTGAAGATAAACGAAAAGAATGAAACTTCCGTTTTCGAAACGATTCTCAAGAAGACAGGTAGCCAGTTTATAGAAGTTGCACACTCCATGCACAAACTTTGTCTGTCAGGATCATTTTGGGTAAACAGGTCGATTTACATACTTCAGATCCTCTTCAGCTTCAAACTGAATTTTACGGAGGAACTTTCTACTTTGTTATTTTTTTACTGTTCCGAAGAAAGGTAGAGTTATGGTAGTGAAGCCTGTAAAGACGTGACCGTCACCTTCAAGCAGAGCGCATTCCCTCCTTCACCGGTGCTGATGTTCTTTGGTTTGCGCACTTTCTGATTGCGTTCATGCAACCTCCCATTTGATGTCACCATCAGGACTGTGGTATGAAAAAAGTGTGGAATATGCGCTATGCTCATAGCAGATACTTCCGTTCCTTTTACCTTTTTTGCTCGGTCGTTTTGAAGTTTTCTTGAGTGATGAGGTATTCGGAAGTATATTCTGTCAATATTAAGGATGAAATGATCAGCTGCATAGTGTATTTGCGGCAGTGCTGCAACAAAATAAACGGAAGATGGGATATCCAACCTTCTTTATGACGCAATTTTCACGTATATATTCGATTTCAGATAAGGCTCCTAGAGAAGCGGAGCGAAAAGGTAAGCATTTTAATGCCTTACTGTTCTTGAAATTTTTTTTTTGCCACCACGTTGTTTGCAGCAGCAAAGACTGGGTATGTTTGGTTGTTGTTGTGTTGCATGTATGTATGAGCGTACCTTTGCATGCAGCTTCTGGACGCGCATTTCGCATATTAACCATTTGAAAAGAAACTGGATGTACATATTTTCTTCGGTAATCAATTCCTGCCTACATCAGTTTCATTCGTTCTTTTTTCTACGCTGAGACAATTGAAAGTTTTTGTTTAGCAAATGAATGCAACGAAGAAGGAATCTTCGCTCCAGGCGGATTTGAAGGACGTGACAAATCGACTACACCTAAAGGTGAAAATTTGACATATGAATTATGGCGATTTTTTGGTGGAATCGTTAGCCGTCAACAAGAAATTCACTGTGGTGAGGAAAATTATCATAGATTCGAAGTTTACTGGATCGATTCAAGATCGTCAGCACAAGCATGCTATCAAAAGGGATTTAGTGACGATGCAGCATATAACATTACATTTGGTGAAGGTTAGGTACCGGTGCTATGAGGAGCTGCTTGCGCATAGGAAACGGTGAAAAGAAGGTTGGAGAAAATTTAAAATGTGCTCTCGCAGTGGAAATAAAGACCTGTGGGCATGTCCACCTTACAGTGTTCAGTACTTAGTTGATGGCGTTAAGCGTTAGCAGAGGTTTCAGTCATTGGCAGCTACTGTTAATCATGCATCTGCAACACCCTCTATTGCTCTCCGTATTCTGCTTTTCACTAAAGTGCTCATCATATTCTCCATTGCACTCCTATCTGGACTGTGTTATTTGAATGCATCGAGGTCACAGAGTCATGCAATTAGTTTGCACTCATAATGTCAATATATGATTTTTTTTATAAAATATTACGAATGTACCGTTTATCAAGTATCAGAAGTAAGCATTAGCATATTTTGAGGAGGTAACCAATAAATTGCCCATAAAAAACCAAAAATCATCTATTTGCATTGTCTTCGGAGGAAAGAAGCTTCCGAAATCCTAGCTCTGTGATCAAACATTTATGAAAACTAATTTGTGATGTGCTAGGGAACACGGCGTTTTAACATGTAAAGCATGCACAAGGGAGTGCAAAAAGTTTTTTTAAACAAATGATATGCTTTCATGAGTAATTTTTAAGCACGTGGACAAAAGCAAACAACAGCGCTGTGTTCATACACTTCAAGCAAAAGCAATGTGGCCCGGATTCCGCCATCTTTCTTGAAGAAGCAGCAAACGCTTAGTGCTATTGAGTTAGCTACTGTGGCGATCGAAGTGAAATTGATGGCCAGTCCGGAGCCTCGGGTATCTTTTCCTAATTCTTAAAATATTCTTCTAAGCGTGAAAAATAGTGAACATGAGATTTGTGTTTGTTTGCTCCTTGTTTTTGTTTTTCTTTTTTTGTTTTTGTTTTTGCTTGAACAATAGCCTCAAGTAGTTTATGTTTACGGAAGATCCATATCAGATGGGATGATACATTTCTAAGGTTATGCTTATGTTTCTTCATTGTGTTAAAGGTGAAACTGAAGTAAGTGAAGAGCGGTGTTCTCCGATGAAATCATGTTATGTTACGGTTTTCTATCAAAAAGCGCAAACGGAGTGATCAGCTGCGATCAAATTTACGAATCGTTTAAATGATGCAGTGAGCATTCACCCATACCCTTTCAGGGGATGCAGTATATCTCCATCTGAATTCATGGGCGGTTTGAAATATAGGGTTCTCTTGATTTACTTAGTTGAATATTAGAAAGTGATTTTTTAAAATCTTTTGATGGCATTAGTGCTCTAATACCAATGATGTTTAAGCATTCGGGGAAATCCTGTCACGTGCGTAAATGAAAGATCTAGCAGTCGATGTTAATGTGTTATAGTCGCGGTCTGGATATTGGTAAAACTGGTGAGATGCGCTGAAAAAAGCAAATATCGTGACCATTTCTCGAGCATGCTTTTCCACCTGCTGGAACTCTGTAGCAGTTGGGAAAAACTCAGTATTCTATATGCTCATTAAAAGGTTTATTACTTACGAGAAATTTTTGATGAACTTTAGTACTTTAATCATTCGAGGTCCTAATTCGCAGCAGATTAGTATGGAAACATCTCGAAAGCTCATAGATAACGTCATTTGTTACAGGCAACTGTTTCAGTATCGTTCAGACTCAGATGACAACCACTCTCCGATGATCAATTTCCTGATCCACCAACATTAGTGAGGCATGCTTGCGCCTTAACTGTAGTATTCTATCGACATAGCGGAAGCCTATTAAATTGTTTTTGAATAACAGCTTTTTTCACTCGTGCAGCTGAAGCAGTGAAGAATTGGCGAAGTTCGTCCAAGCTTTTTTGTTTGTTTTATGTGATGATTTAATCTCGTAGAACATTGTCCACTTGTGTCCTCTGCATAGAAAAGATTTCAAATTACGCTTAAAAGCATGTCGTGCTTATGGCCGAAAATGTTTGAAATTTTCAGATTTCCGTTTATTTGAACGACGAATTTATGGAGGAAAATGAACGCATGCATATATCTGTGACGAATGAAAGATTCCTTTACACCTTCGTCATTGTCATTGAAGAAGTAACAACAGCTGATGCAGGATGGATTACTTTTGTCGCATCCAATGAAGCTGGAACCGCCTCTGCGACTGTCGAGCTCGTCATTTGCAAAGGTGAGAGCTGGCTTTTTGGAATTTGATCACAATCTTTAAAACGTTAATTGCATCACCAATCATCTTCTCGGGATGAGCCTTTCTTTTATTTGCGAAACCATTACTGAATATTCAGTTGGTAGGAAAATAAAGTTTCGAAATTCAGATGAAAGAAACATTTACTCATTTAGTAAGTGTGCTAATTGTTCATGAGAAAATAGAAATGCATACAAGGGGAGCTTTAAAAATGTGCGCTTATGAACCCTACACTTCAGACAAAGACAATACTTAAGCATAAATCACCAGAAGTTGACTGAACTCATGAAATAAGGCGTCTATATTTTAGATGGCCTGGTTGCTTGCACATGCCTAGACTGGATGTGGACTGCAGAACTTATACGAAATTTTCATTTTCTTTGAGATTTTCACCTCCCTTGTCCACAAATTTAAATGTGCTGTACCGCAGTGTCGTTTTAAATGACGTTCGAAGAAAGGGAACGAAGGTTTGCTCGTAGGCTCACTCAGTAAATTTGATGACCGATTGAGCTCGCAGAGTGAGAGAAAAATCCTTTCCATGATGCCGGTACCATGTCTACACATACTTGGAGATGATTTACTCCGAATACTTGCGCAACTGCGATGCCTGCACTCACACAACATAGCTGGCATCTTGCCTCAAGCTATTACCGTTTATCCTGTAGTGAAGTCCATTTCCAGTTCGCGACAGCGATGAACGTGCGGTACTGGACTCTCAACATCAAAGGAGGAAGCGCAAAGTTGAAGGAGCTGTGATCTCGCAGAGCGACGATTATATAAATACTGAGCAACCATGCTTTCAAAGACCTCGAAAGGTGAGATATCAGCACAGTCATGTACTTCATAAGGTCTGATATCAGAAAAGTGGCTTGGCTGAATTCTGAACGGTTACCTAACCGCAGTTTTCACATCGTGAGCTTCAGTTGTAATTTTGAGGATTTCTCTCCTTAACTATGGGTGTTCTCTAAGGCTGTTTTCTTTTTGCCGCAATGTCGACTTGTATCCAGGACCAGAATTTCCGCGAAATGTTTCCGATAAAAGATAGCACTTGGATAACGGTACCTGTTGCTGCATATGTGGAAACGTTTACACCATTATTGCCTTCCAAATATAACATCTACGTTGTTAACGAGAGGTTGACGTCTTCAAATAGGACTTTGAGAGTTACATGAGTAAACAACGTATATCTGAAGGCGCTCAGACGTAGGCAGTCCTCTAAGGGAGCAAATTTTGCGCTTGAGGAAACATGCAATTTTTTGTTTAAATAATTTGCAACAAGAATTATGAGAAATTCGTTTTTCATACGGTGATGGAGGTTTCCTTGCAGATTGCTGTCCGTCGTGGCGAGGAGAGTTACAAGTACGATTCGTTAGTAAAAAATGTGCAGGTTAATCATCAGGCTAGTTGTGCATGTGGAGTTGTCGACCGTACTATGGAACACTCGTGTCTACCTGACATGTTTGTTCCTGTTTTAACAGGTCCGTTCTCATTTGCTTTGCCCTTCCAGATTAGCGGCGTTTTCTCATGCATTTAATTAGAACATGTTACGTGAGTATCTTGTATTCTTACGAGGTTTTAAAGTTGCATGACAGGCATGACGACTCATTTGTATGTGAACTGGCGAATGTGAACTGTAAAACATTAACAGGAGAGAATGATTAAACTCAAAAGTGTGCAGGAAAGCGCAATAACATCCACGCTTCGTTTTTCGTTGAGAATATTTGTTTGCTAAGATGCCGTTCGATGTGTCAACCCTATCTTCTAACTACTCAATTTGTTTCGTCAATATATCGCGTCACTTCACGTTACCTTCTTGTCAGTTACTTTTCCCAACATTTTCCAGTTAGTGATTTTTTTCACTGTTTCACTTTGTTCGTTACAAACGATCCCCTGATCATTCGTTACGGTTAACTTGCAGCATGTGTTTACGATTGGCGTATAGTCAAGATTAGCTTTTCATTTTCCATATGCTTATCTCTTCGGAGGTCAGTATAGCAAAGAAACGTTTCGTCCTGCCTCCTTGAATTGAAGGCACTCTTTGGATTTGTGTGCAGTGTGGCGTCCAGAAGCAAGTGGTGGATTTGCTCCACGGAATGTCTATTTGGATTGATTATCTGTAACTAGTCCCTGTGAAACAGTTTGAACCCGTACCCTCGAGTAGTTCTGCCTGAAAGGTTTAAGAAATTTGGGAGAGTGCTCTGCGTACGTGTGCATTTCCGTCGCTTCTTCGTGAACATGCTGTTAGTGCTGTGTGTGCTGCTTCCTGTGTGGGAAACGGCTATGTGTTACAGTCTTGTGGAGTGAGCATCGTAACTGTAGCTTCTAGTCATCTGTTTGTAAAAATGTTCCCGTTATATTGTTCTAAATAAGTCTGCACTGCAAACGGCGTGGCGACAACGATATTTTTTTAATTTTTCGCCAGGAATGTTTACTATTCTTTGTTGCAGAGGACCTGGAGAAGAAGGAAATCGATGAAAAGAAACGCACTGCGGAGGTAAGTTCCCAGTTACTTTGCATTTCTTTGACGAGGAGATGGATTAGAGGGATTGTGCCATGGAATCATAATTATGTAAGGGATTATAAAGATTCCTTCATGGAGTCATAATTATGGTAGATAGCCCTGCGCTATTCGCCATACTCCCCATCTTGCCACCCTCAATACTGAGAATGTCGTTTCTGAAGTAGACATGTTTTAGTTTCACACTGGGAATGGATCTTCGCAGAATTGCTCGAAAAGGGATTTTCACGTCGAGTAGTCTTGGATATGTCCCTAGAGTGAAGTCTCCCTATTCTCATGAGGTTGCGAATAGCTCTGAAATGAATATACAAATGACCTTGAACCTTTTGCATTGCGAGAACTACTTGCGCCATTATGTCGCCTACTGCATTCACATGTGTAGCTGCCATCTTATAGTGCAGATTAGGTGCATAAAATTATCAAGTACCAAGTACGTGAGCCGCAACATTTGCGCATCACCTATGAAACTCGCTATTGAGGCAAACGTTGCTTCCTTTTTTGCACACTGGCCGCAGTAATAACAAGTGATGGTTGAAAAACAAGGCAAGTACTCAAGTCCTCAAAAGTGAAAAACATTTCTCTTTTATGCTTGCAGTATATAAGAGAGCGTTCGAAAGAAACAAGCCGAAAAGCTCAGTGACGGAATGCCAACTTCACGCTAAGTTCGCAAGTATGCCGTGATTTCTGTGCGTGGGTGGATAACTGTGCTGTTGAGTTGTTCAGGCACAAAATTTAGTAAGCCAATGCACACGTTAGACGCTGCAGTAGTGATGGATATCGCTTTGAATTCACTCTATAGCATTTCTCTTTCTTCCCTCTAAAACGATTCATTTTTCACAAATCCTTTCCACGCAACGCCTATGTAACATTGACAACTAAGTGAATAATAATCATGCGGAAACTGATTACCGCAGGAGAACGACCAATGTGCAGCAACAGTAGCCGCCTATCAAAAGCTTCGCGCACGCAGCGGCTTCCAGCAGTCGCCGAGTTCCCTCGTTATATGTCATTACAAAACTTAAGAATTGGTTTCAGAAAATCCAGCTGGAAGAGAAGCGATCACCGGAGCAGGAAGAAAGCTTGAACAAACTAGAGGACGAACGTCTTGCTGCGAGGACTACAAAACCTTTACAGCAACAATTCCGAGAGGCAGTCCTCGATGTGCAACATGAGGATGAATTCGTCCGAACGAGTATGGTTATCAGGGATTGCCTTCGCCACGAGGTTTATCTTGTTGTGAAACAACCAGAAGTACAATCGACTCGTACTGTACAGAAGAAAATGAAAGCATCGGGAAGGCCAAAGGAAAAACTCGATGTTCAAAAAGAGGTCGCCGAAGTGATGGAGGAAGAACTTATCGCGGAAGCATCATTCGACATTCGACTGCATGAGAAAGCAGCTGAAACAACCGAAGACTTCCAAGACACTGTACAGGCGAAGATTTCTCTTGCACCAAAACAGAAGGAAGAGGAAGCCGTCCCTGTTGAAGAAGAAAAATCGAAGAAGAAAGTGAAAAAGACGAAGTTGAGAGAAGCTGTTCCAAAAGAAGTCGCCGATGAGCTGGAGCAAGAACGTATCGAGGAAGCGTCATTGGATACTCAGTTGCGGAAGGAATCAGTTGGAAAAACCGGAGTCTTCAAAGATGTTGCACAGACGGTGATTCCTTGTGCAGCAAAAGAACAAGAAGAGCGAACTGTTCCTGCTATTGAAGAGAAACCTAAGAAGAAAGCGAAAAAACCGAAAGAGAAACATGTTGTTCCAAAGGAGGTTACCGAGATGCTGGAGGAAGAACTTATCGCAGAAGCATCGTTCGATATTCAGCTGCATGAGAAGGAAGCTGAAACAACCGAAGACTTCGAAGACACTGTGCAGGCGAAGATTTCTCTTGCATGAGCTGGAGCAAGAACGTATCGAGGAAGCGTCATTGGATACTCAGTTGCGGAAGGAATCAGTTGGAAAAACCGGAGTCTTCAAAGATGTTGCACAGACGGTGATTCCTTGTGCAGCAAAAGAACAAGAAGAGCGAACTGTTCCTGCTATTGAAGAGAAACCTAAGAAGAAAGCGAAAAAACCGAAAGAGAAACATGTTGTTCCAAAGGAGGTTACCGAGATGCTGGAGGAAGAACTTATCGCAGAAGCATCGTTCGATATTCAGCTGCATGAGAAGGAAGCTGAAACAACCGAAGACTTCGAAGACACTGTGCAGGCGAAGATTTCTCTTGCACGAAAAGAGGAAGAAGAGCAAACCCTCCCCGCTGAAGAAGAAAAATCGAAGAAGAAAGTGAAAAAGAAGAAGTTGAAGGAAGCTGTTCCAAAAGAATTCGCCGACGTGCTAGAGCAAGAACATATCGAAGAAGCATCATTCGATGTTCAAATGCAAAAGGGATCAGCTGGAGAGGCGGAAGGCTTCGAAGGCACTGTTCAGGCGAAGATTGCTATTCTGCCAAAGGAACAGGAAGAGCAGTGCGTTCCTGATGAAGAAAGGAAACCTGAGAAGAAGGTGAGGAAACTAGAGGGGAAACAGGACATCCCAAGCGTATCCAGAGAGGATGTGCAGGAAGATGTCGAAGATGCATTCCTTAAGGCTCAGCATATTACCGAGTCGGCGAGAGAGGCAGAAGCTGCTAAGGAGGATATGGAAGCGCTGAAGTCGCATGAGGAGTTGGAAGAGGAAATGAAATATCACATGGGGGAGAATGAAGACGAAGTTTTAACAACAGAGTCTGCCGAGATTTTGACTCAGGAGATAACGGGAAAAAAAAGGAAGAATATACCCAGGGCGTTGTTTATTCCGGCCGAGATTAATTCGCGTTTCGGAGACAAGAGTATCCTCTTGTCGGAGACATCAATAACAACGCAAGTTACTTCGAGAGAGGCAAGCGCTGAGATCGAGGCAATAACGTCGCCACGTAAACCTCAGTCAGCGACAATCTCAATGAAAATAGATTCTGCAAAACGCTCGAAATCTCGTGGCCGCACACCTAGTTCTGCCACTGAATTCACTTTCACTCAGCGCGCTACATCGGAGCGAGGCGATAATGAAGAAGGTTTCGAAGCGACGGTCAGGAAGCCTAAAGATCGGAGCGGTCTTCCCCCTCTACCTAGAGAGAAGGTGCAAGGTGAGACGATCATCACTCGAGAAGAATCAGCGGAGAAGGTGGAAATCTCTTGCCGTCGCCCTTCTGAAAGTGAAGTCGTTGAGCTATTGGTACGAGCGCCCTCAGAAAAGGAGAGGAAATTGGTGGTTGGAAAAAATGCCTCACTAGAGAAACGTTTTGCTGAAAGTAGGGCTGCCACTGAGGACATCGAGCTTGCGGTATCGCTGATGTCACCTGGACGGCTACTCTCAGCAGAACTTGTGTCGAAAATCAAAGAACACGCACTTTCTGAAATTTTCTGTGCACCTGTTAGTAGGAAGCGACTAAGCAAAACACTGAAAAAAGGAGAAATGCCTTTGGCGTCGACAACAGACGAACGAAGCGTGGAGGAAGGGATATCGTCTAGGGAAGAATTACCAAGTAAAACGGTTCAGGAGCATCCAAGGACGAAGTCTACTGCTAATTTAATAGAGGAGTCTGAAATATCTGCAAAATATTCATGCAAGGAGAGCGATGAGATGTCGTGCATTCTTATTAGGTTACCTGCTAAAGAAGCAGCGGTATGCTCAACAAGTGAACCTGTTCTTAGAAAACGTCTGAAGAAAAGGCAGAGCGCGGAGACAAAAGTCGTCCCGTCGGAAACAAAAGAAATGGGAGCAGAGAAAGCGACAAAACGCTCGACTGCTGTAGAACAAGAAGGCCCTAGAAAGAAGGAAACAGAGGAGATGCTAGAAGAAATGGAGGTTTTCTCGGAGTTCGAGAGCGACTTGTCGACCGCTACCACGGAATTTTCGGTAAGAGGATCTGCTAGCGAAGCTGATTCAATCTCCGTTAGGGAGGTTGCTCTGAAGAAGTTAAGGAAGAAGAGGGCAAGTGTAGCAGAAGAAAAATTAGACGTTTCGGAAGATGATCAGAAGTTGACGAGCAAGAAGAAAGCTTCTGCGGAAACGCAGAAGGAAAGAGAGCAACTGCCAAAAAAAGATCTGTCAAAGAAAAAGCGGAAAGAAACTGCAAAGGAAATATCGGAAACATCAGAAGATTCTGCAATAGTCGTAAAAAGTCTTGCAGAAGATGCTAATATAATGATCCTGAAAGATGAGGCCACGCCGCACGTCTCAGCAGGCGCTGAGAAAGAAGAAGAGGTCAGTAAAGAGGAAAACCTTCTCGAGCAAGACGTGAAAGAACAATATGAGGAATTCGAAACCACTGCACAGCTAACAATTGGAGCAAAAACAGGTGAACGAAGTGTGGTAACTGATGCAGAAGTCGCATTCGCTATTCTTCAAAAAACTAAGGGTGATGAAGCTTTAACTGAAGAGACTTCAGAACTTACGGAGTACACGATCAGTAGCTCAACAACTTCCCGAAGATCTTCAGCCTTTTCGAGTGATGAAATTTGCGTTGTCCCTCGACGACAGCGGAGAAGACGTGAAGGCTTTGTTTCATTGCCAGATAAGGAATTTCAAGCCTTCCGTGGAGATATTGCAAGGGTCGAATGCGAGTTGTTCAACGAAGAAGATGAAGTAACGTGGCTTATAAACGGAAATCCAATATCAGATGACTCGCGTTGTGTAGAAGAAAGCGATGGCTACATAAGAACGCTTATAGTGGCAAATCTTCGTCCAGAAGACAGCGGGACCGTGATTTCGATGTGTGTTGGTGACCATTTTGCAGAGACAGTGCTCACTGTTGAAGAAACAGCGGCTGAAATCGTGGAAGAATTGCCTCAGAGATTGGTTGGCACTGCGGATAACGATGTTACACTTTCTGTGAAACTCTCACATGAAGCGAGAAATGTGAATTGGTTCTTCAATGGACAACCTATTGAAGAGAGCGATTCCATAGTGATCAAAACAGAAAAAGATGTAGCATCCCTAACAGTCAAGAATGCAGACTTTAACCGCGCAGGACGCTATTCGGTCAGTGCGGATGGAGCTGAAACTTCAACGATGCTGGAGATTCGTGGCAAGCCAGTTTTAGAGGTTGACCAGTTAGCAAAAGTTGTTGAAATGGAATCACAGCAAAATCTTTCTTTCGCAATTCCATTCAAGGCGAATCCTGAGCCCACAGTTGAATGCTTTTTCAACGGTAAACCCATACCACGCGAGCAAAGGGTCCAGGCAGAAATACTGAATGACTCAGTCGTTGTTTCAAAACGGAAGCTTACAAGGAAAGATGCTGGAGAATACATCGTCAAAGTAGCCAACGAGTTCGGCGAAGTATCGCAAAGCTTCACTTTAGTCGTAAAAGGTAATGCACTCGTTTCTTACACACAGCAAAATGATCGTCTCAGAAAATTGTCGAAAGAATTTTAGGCAGTATTTCTGAAACGATATCTCTGGCGGAACGTTGTGGAAGCATTTCATGAAATAAAAAGAAAAGATTATTTGCAGTTGCGACGTCACTAACGTTAGGCGCTAAGGCTCATGCTTATCTGAGAAGGCTGCAGCTAAATTCTGAGTAGACCCGAGGAGGAATGAAACTTGTGAAAAAATGCCGCCGTCAAGCAAATGAATTAGAGAAGCAATGGCGTATTCTAAGGGCGAAGTCTTTCTCGGCGACGCATTAGTGCTGAGACTTTACGGCAATTCAGACTTGAATCTGCTTAAAACCCAACTGCATTAGTGCTGCGAACTGCATGCACTGTTCATTTTTCTGCTCGAACAAGTGTTGATGAGGCATTACAAATATTGAAAAAAAATGTGCTGTTTTGAATATCGAAATCATTCTCTATTCGTAATTTTAGTTGTGAAATGTGTGAGCGTTTCGCTTTCAGCAATTGGTTCTGCGATTTATGCATATTTGTCATTCTAAAGGTGATTATAAAATAAAAATCTGAGTTCGTACCGAAGACGTTCATTTGCCTAACGAATGTACCACTCTCTTCTGGCTTCAGCGATAACCGATCTTTCTTAAACCTAGATCTCCACAATTCCCTTGCAGACACGCCTGAGACTCCTGAAAGAGTTCGAGTTGCGGAAGTTGGTCCGGACTTCATTGCTGTTACATGGGAAGCTCCAAGTAATGACGGTGGTAGCGAAATAACCGGCTATGTTGTCGAGAAGAAGGAAGCGGGACGCCGTACCTTCCATGCAGTTGCTGAGGTAGTTCTCTTTCATGATCGCAGCTGTTTTAGTCGCATAATTTCATATACTGGTCATCAAAAAGCTCATTCAAACGCACGTTTTCAATGCCATGAAATAAAAGGCTTGGTGTTTCTCGTTCGACTTCGGTAAAGTCTACCTAATATATATAAGTAACCTACAAATATGTTTATAGGCTAAAAGTGACATTCTTTAATGAGACATATCCATCTTGACAAGCTGCAGTTAGTTAGATGCAGTTCCCATATTCCCTGCGATCGTTCTGATTGAAAATCTAGGACAAAGTCTAGGACTGTTGCTACTCCCAGTTGCCGAGCGCCCTATCAAGAACTCCTGCGAGTGTTAGGAGCGTGCTTGTTCTTCAATGAAGCTTTAACTTTGATATCACCGCAACCTTGGTTTTGTTTTAAGAATAGGTGAGGAATGCCTCCGCCCCATTTAATTCCGTGAGCGGAGGCACTCCTCAACGTATCTAGCAATAGCAGGATTCAGTGACCATGAAACATTGCCTTAAACTCGAAAGCTGAAACTCGGTTTCAATTGAAATTTGAGAGTGCGTTCCACAACTAATTTTGCCAGCAAAGTTGCGAATTCCTGTAAGATTTTGCAACACTCCAAAAAAGGTACGGGGGGGGGGGCCTTTCGATGGAATAATCGCGATACCAGTAGCCACGCGAATGATTATGAAAGCAGATAGGAGAAAGCGAATTATTTAATATGTCAGTTTATAAACCCGAGTAAATTTGTTTTACAACTGCTTGGTTCAGCAACAAGATAAATTTGATTGTTTTTACAATAGTGAAAAGCAAGCAGACAGAGAAGCTGGTTTTTGCAGCTTCCGTCGGAAATGGATGGAAAGATTGGATTCTAATGCACGGAAATCCATTGAAGTTGATATAATGGATTTAAGAATTGGAATACGGAAGTGGACAAGCGGATGGAGTATCTGAACCTGCATAGCTTTTACTAAGCAGAATCGCATAAAAAGGGATTTTTTATTACCCTTTTTTGTTGCAGATTCCTGCCAACAAGACCGATTACGTTATCGAAGAGCTTGAATCTAATACAAACTACGAAATCCGTCTATCAGCGATAAACAAGTATGGATCTGGTGAACACAGTGAGCCTATAGTAGTTTGTACTGAAACGCCATTCAAGCGACCTATTGTTGTGGAAGCACCCGCTATCACCGATATTACAAGCGAGGTAGCTTCTTTAACGAGATTGAGAAGCATATTTGTTATTTCAGTAATAATAGCGGTTTCACGAGCTTCAGCAAAATTCAACTTGTGTTTTTGCTGTTTACTATCTTCGGATAATACAAAGAGAGATAACATAAACTCCATATGCATCCAGATGGTATTCTGTGATCTGATCGTGAGGTTGGCTAATTCAGACGATTGTTGGCGATGGACGTGTGACCGCGAACGGCATCACTGGATTGTCGTAAATCTTAGCTTGTGCAAGCGTTCAAGGTCAAAAGCGTAATGGTTGAGCAAGCATGACCATTCTATCTGAAAGTACTCGTGAAAGCAAACAAGTGGAGGGGCACAACAGAGAAGCGAGCGCTATGTGCTCTTTAATGTTCGTTTGATCTGAGCAGCCACTGTTATAACTCAGCAATAGAAACAGTTGCGCGCAGTGATGCCTTCTTACTTTTCTGAGAGCGGTCTGGTCGGTATGGCGTACGCGCACATTAGGTGTCGTTGAATGCTTTCGAATGGTCTTTGTGAAATGTGATGTGCAAGTTCGCCTTACTGTGTGAATCATACCCGTCAAATTGCCCAGCTTTAGCTTCGATGGTTCTAGAATTGAAATGCTGTAAAGAATTATGGCGTCATCGTAGTACGCCTTTAGAAAACAAATTTTCAAAAGGGCATCAGAGTTGAGAAATCGAGAAAATGGGAAATGAAAAATGATGTTGGGCGGCTGACCTCTTTGGTCTTGCTTTGCCTTATAAAGAATGCCCTGATTGGAAGAATGCTCGAATTCGTGCAGAGTCGTAGTCGGTTTTCACAGCTCCGGTCCCCAAACTAGTTCGGACTTTTATTGCTATGTGAGTTTCATGGTCCCATCTTTCGCAATACTCACATTTGCTAAATACCATCGCAGTAGTTTCTCTGTTTTGGAAACGACAGAAACATGCGAATAGCACTAAATTTCCAGCTGGCGTAATGAAGGCGGCGAAATTGTGTGCTGCATTTTCTTGTATATGAATAGAAATTTATAAATGTTCTGTTTTTACGTTTTATAGTATTCAGATATATCGAGGTGATGGTTGTGCGTGGATGAACTCGATATATATTGTACTTGCCTTTCAACTATTTAGAGTTATTCAGGGCTGCACGTTGCAATGGACCGAAGTCCAGGATGATGGGGGCTCACCGATTTATGGCTATGATGTATTTATGCGGAAAGATCGCGGTGACTGGGTGAAACTTAATGACGAGGTAGTCTTTGTCCGGCGATATAACGTAACAAGCCTGGAGGTTGGGTCACTGTACGAATTCAAGGTTGAAGCGTGCAATGAAGCTGGACTGCAGTCGAATTCGGACGTCGTTTCTGAAACGCTGACCCTTTCAGCCACATTGCGTAATCTTTTCTTCATTTCAAGATTGGCTGTTTATGTGAAAACTCGCCAGTCCTACTGCATGCGCATTCCTTCTTTCGGAGCTCCATTTCTTATTTGTCTGGGACTATAAAGCTACGAATACCAATAGAAAGTCACATAACGACTTTACCCTTACATAGGTTTCCTTGTGCTTTCGTATGAGGACACAATATTTTGTGTAGTAATGCGTAAAATTTGATCACGTCTTTCGAAAACCTTGTAATTACATTGCTCGTTTTCTTTTCTTTGGCAGCCTATTAGTTCAATGCAAGAAAACGCTTTTATCACTTATCTATACTATTCGATATCGCAAATGAATTATATTTCCAGAATATTGGGATTGTGACACCATTTTCGCATTAAGTGCTACAGTTTAGGATCATATTTCTTTTACTATTTTTCGAGAAATTCTGCCGTTGTTGCGGAAGTCAATGTTGCATTAGTGGAAATCTGGATCGGGGGGCTTTCATTATTTTTTGAAAGCAGGATGACTTTTTGAGAATTTCTGTCTCTTTTTTTCCCCAGTCCGAGGATTTCCGCACTTTTCGTTTTATGTTTCCACCTTTCACCAACTTTTTTGCAAGTTTCTGTTATATTATCCTCACCAGCATATCTTTACTCCTTCAAGATTTCTGAGAAATGCTTTTTAAAGTTGTTATAACTATACAGAAAATAGAAACGCCCAAGCTCATAGGTTTTTTTTTTTCAGCAAGACCAACAAAACAACTCAACCTTCCTAGAATCTTGATAACAGGACCAGACAGTGTGAGCGTTGAATGGGACGAGCCAGAGTTTAATGAAGAGAATGTTACTTCGTATACGATCCGTTATAGATCGGAAGGAAGCTCAGTTTGGTCTGAGGTAAGAATTTTTTTCATCGAGGGCTTTGACAGTCTCTGCTATAACGCGTAAATTGCCCTTTATGGGGGCAACTTTTTGCTTCTTATAGCAGGTAGACTATGATAACTATACTGAAGTTCGTAAACTGCTGCATTTAATAATTGAGTCCATATTGTATAACTCAACGTCGCCTTTAAATATTTCAAAATTTTTGCGGAAATTTATGCGATATTCATCGAACCCCGTTTTATATCACCCATGCCTCACAACATTTTTAGTCGACCATAAAGTAGCTTGAAGAGGCCTTCATCGACCATCCGAGCGGAACCGACCCGTTCAAGTTATAGAAGTTGGAGAATACCGCCATGTTTAACCTGACTCACGGCCTATTTTTAATTTCGTTGAGAGTTCACACTAATCTCGAAACAACAGCCAGGTGAAGAGCCAACTGCATATCACAATAAGTGATTAGTGGTTTTCTATCACTATGAGATGGCCACCATCCTAAAATCATCCACGCACAGCTCTAGGCTTACACCAATTTTTTGCAGAGATTTCTCTGCACCACCTTCGATTGGAATGAAGACTGTCAAAAAGCTAGTGGACAGTTGGAGCGAGGGGGTGCCCACAAAATCTGAGGCGCAGCCAAGCAGCCGATAAATTTTGGAAGCATTTCCATAGTATCGCCCACCTCTTTCTGCCGGACTTTTGTCATTAAGCCTTCGTAGTCGAAAATCTTATGTATAAGAATGCGATTTTTTTGCTGTGCGTGGATGAATTTACTCATGCGGCTTCTTCTAGCGACTAGCTTTGCATTCCTTTTATTACTATGCATATTGTATACTATTCATCATTTCGTCCTACATCTGAGTGTTTTTCTACTGAAAACCAATTTCGCCATGTCACTATTTCATTCCTCGTAGCCTTCTCGTTAAAAATCGATGTCAGGCAGACGAGCATTTTCAGATGTTTCGGCGTATATTTAAGAGTTTTTTTTTTGTTACAGGCGAAATGCGAGCACTCTCCGCATAGCATTGACGGTCTTAAAGAGGGTGTTGCTTATATATTTAAAATTGCGCCTACGAACGCTGTTGGTTTGGGAGAATTCTCAGAGGAAACTCAGCCCATCCGCATCGTTGGTATGTTTCAATTTATTAAATGTGATTTCCTAGGCTCGCATCATCTGCATATTTAGTGCAACCCGCAAGAAAACGATAAAACGTCTATGGTGAGAGTGCAGTATAAACCAGTTAATGCGAAGCCTCGAGATTTAGCCATGAAAGGGACTATTTATTCTGTTGTTTATGTTTAGGGGCATTTTCTCGAATAAAATGCACTATCAATTCTGCGGTTCGTTCACATTAAAGGATATAAATTGAGGGAGTTTTTACACCACATTTTCCACTTCAAATAACTCACAGAAGAGTCAGATGAATCTTCATATCACTCAATTCGCCCCGCCATTTTGTTGTTCCTTGCAAATAACAGGACTTTGTTGTGATTATCTTTATGATGCTCACAGAGCTAAGGAAAATTCAACAAATATTGCAGCTGAAAGCGAGCCGGAAATAACAAAAGGAATCAAAAATGTCAGCATTCCGTGCAAGAGGGAGCTACGGCTCGAATGTCACGCTATGGGTGAACCATCACCGCAGTATATCTGGTACAAGGATGGTGAAGAAATCATTCCTGCTGATGAGAATGTTGAGGTCAGTTGAACCATTGTCAATTTCAAAGACTTTTCTATCCACATTTTCAACTTCAGTTCTTGAGCCGTTGTACTTTGATGTTGCAAAGCGAGAAATATAAAAATTTGTTACACTTGGCGTTACCTTTCACTTGGACTGTCGTTTTCGGACGTAGGCTTTGGTACTAAAATTGTTGGATACTCCATGAACTGAGTGCTTATAACTGGTAGCAAAAAAACTATGTTCAGCAGCTGTTAAATATTGCACGAAACGACCACGAATAGGCCCATCACCTCGAATTTTGAGAAAAAACGCGGCTGTCACTTTTTTGGACAAACATTTCTCGGCCTCGAAGGGATCGCTTCCAATGCAGGGATCCTATTTTTTGCGCTTTTTTAGTTTTTTTGTTCGCTTCATTTTATTGATCGCATTTCGCGTTTCATCGGGTCCTAGTTGATCCACTATTTCCACCCCCGGCTACTGAGTTATTCCGTTCGTAAAGGTCGAAGGGCGCGGGAATATCTGACTTCCCAATGTTTTTCCGTCAAACTTTTAAGATATCCTTTTTAGCATTAAGATGTTCTTCTTAGTACTTGTTCTCCTCTTAATTCTAGCTGAATTTTTGAAAGTTTAATCTTCATTTCATTGAGTACTAGAGAAGGCAAAAGTTGCTGTTACATGATCTGGACTAGTGTCACATATATTTTTCGGGTTCACAAGGGGAGTTTACCTGCGCTTCTTTCGTAAGTGCAGAACATCGATTTCGATATAGAGTAGCTGTGTTCGAGGTGATGTTGAGCTGGATTTGAAACTTATTGGGAGTAGTTTTACAAACTGAAATAGAATATGTTTTGAACGATGCATTTGTCATAATCTGGAGTGCTCCGAAAATTTTTTTTTCCAAATTTCATTTCCGCTTGTGCTCAATGGGTGGACATATTTTTTACTTGAGACGAGAAAAATTTTCTGCGATGAACGATGAAATTTAATTTCGAATTCTTTCACCACAAAGTTGGCTGATTTGCGGCGTCATATGATGCACTAATGCGATAAACGAAGCTAGAGGAATGAAAGTTTTTTAAATTTTCGAAACGGGCATACTGAAATTTCTAAAATTTTGATACAGAGTGTCCTCTTCAATCTCTATTTCTTTCTGCACAAATACAGAATTTCCTTATCCTTGTGTTGGCACATTACTGTTCAGTGTCCTATGCGGACATTCCTTATACAGGCAGCCGATGACTGCACCCCTCGTCCTGTTGGTCACTGAAATCAGCTGCAATATGTTCCTGGTTCCTGTACGCGTAGAAGTTATTGTTCACTTACAACCCTTGTGCTAAACTCAGCTAATTGAATTTTACTATGCAGATAATCAACGAAGGCTACATGAGTGCGCTTGTTATTCACAAAACAGCGTTCACAGACGGAGGTGAATACACATGCGAAGTTGTGAACAAGCTTGGATCAGAGAAGTCGGACGCGAAAGTCACGATCACAGGTTCGCTTTTGAAATATATTATACACTCAACTTCACGCACATCTTTTGGCCTCGGCACCACACATCGACGACGGGATCGGACGGGAGGGGGGACTTTAACCAAATGTGCATGGAGGCTCAGAGTGGTCTGGATATTCTCAATGCGTCCTAAGCGTTGGGATGCCCTGAACTTCTGCGCTTTCTAAATATTCGCCGCAAGCCCCAAGCATCGTGGCGCTCACCCTGATCTCGGTTCTTTTCGAGACGCCCTTTGGGCCTCCCGAGCAACGGAGTCAAACTGCTTCAAATTGGGATCATGCCAGCGCCAGTTCATGGTAACAGCATTACAGAGTTAGAAGCTTATAGTGAGATACCTTTGGATAGTGCTTGCATTATTGCTGTATATAAACACTTTATGTGTTATATGTTGGAAGCTGTAGTTGTCCTATTATCAGTTTGTTTTAATTCTGCTAAACCAATTGCTGTGATAGCTGTTTAGGTTGTGCCATCAAAACTTTTCGTTTTGTTATTAAATTGCTATTGAGCTTTAGATTTTATAATAAGTTCCCTCCTGAGAACTTTTTGGCACGCTGTTGCCATAACGTTTCCTAATAGAAGGAATTAACAAGTTTGATGCGTTCATTGGAATCATTTCAGTTGGTGTATAATTTCTCACATCGCGTTGGAAAATTTAGAAAAAATTTTTCCCACCAACATCTTGCGGATACCAATTAGTCATTTCTTTTATTGAGCTAATATAGCTGTTTTTGCGACCATTTTGCAAGACTGGAAAGGAATTTGTGCATCTTGCTTTCATTTTCAGAAGTGCGTGCGCATTTTGAAGCGTCGTTCGCCGAGTTCACGGATATAATGGAGGGACAAGATGTAACGTTGTGTTGTGAGCTATCTGATGAAGATGCCTCAGTGGTATGGTATAGAAACGGTAAGAAAGTGACACCGAATGAACGAATAACTACCAGTGTTGATGGCACCAAAAGAAAGCTAACAATTATCAACGCGACTCCTAAGGATAGCGGAGACTATGAATGTGCTACTGTCGACGATAGAAGCAAAGCTCGTGGCGAACTGCTTGTCAGAGGTTGGCTTCACGTGATTCTTTTATGTCTTATTAAGCACGACATTAAGCCGTATGGATAGATGGGCAGGGTTTGTTCTGTGGTACATCTCTGTAAGAATTCACCCAGACAGAATCGCTGAAGCAGGATTCTGAAGAGCTGTTCCGTCTTTTGAGATTTCGATTTGGAACCATAGATTCGAAATGTTTCATGACAATTTGTTCTAGTGAAGGTAGTGTTGGGATTTTTCACGATATATGCTTATTCCAAACTTTTGCGATTTGAAGTACTTGCAAGCGGTAAAAATTGGAGGGGAAGCTACACAGCAAGAAGTTACTTCACAATGGCGCGGCACTTTATGGCCCTTGGACGCGCGTTTGTCAACGCTCACTCGTACTAGTTATTAACAAATTTGTGCCTAGAATTAGCAGTGTCCCAGAAACTCTGGAAAGGCAAGAATTGTTGGATGTAAATTCGAAGTGGCTAGTATGTGGTACCGTTCTCAGTAGCCTTACATTTTTATGGCACTAATATATTGCGTTACTTTCATCAATCATTGATCTGCAGCTTTCCGAGTTTCTTCATCATGCCAGGTTTGTGCGACAAGTTGTAACTCGCTGTGCAATCGCTGTTTAAACGCCATATGGATATCCGTGGTTGTTCCACTTTCATTCAAGAGTCGACAGTTTTAATCCGCCTAGAGTTTTACAACCAAAGAACAGAGTGTTTTCACTGTTTCAAACTCACAGTCCCCGGTTTACTAACACATCGTCTCGGATTTTACTGGCAAATTATCTCTTTCGATGCCTATATCTAATCTATATTGCAGAGGAAGAACCACACATCAAAGAAGGACCTCAGGATCAAACGGTCAACAAATTCGGTGAACGCGTCATTTTGACATGCAAGGCTACGAAGCCGATAAAAGGGGTTGTGAGATGGTACAAAAACGGTGTGGAGGTTTGGCCACAGCGTCACAAAATGACAATGACTACAGCTGACGACATTGCTTCGTTAGAGATTGAGAACTTTGACGCACATGACGTCGGTGAATACTACATCATGCTGTCTGACGACGAACGGAGTGCACCGGCCACTCTTCAACTCAAGGTCGCCCCCGACATTCAACTTGCTGAAGATTTCGATCAGGAAATTGTGCTCAATGCTGGTGAAGATCTCGCTGTTTCGTTCGCTTTCACAGCTTATCCTACTCCTGAAGTAAAGTTCATTCATAATGGAAAACCTCTTGGCGAGCAACGTACGAGGATGGAAATCTACGACGACAGTGCATTTGTGCGTATCCGCAGCATGAAAAGATCGGATTCTGGTACATTAAAAATAATCGTCACGAATGAAAATGGCGAAGCGACCAAAGATGTTCATGTTAGCGTTGCGGACGTTCCATCAGAGCCTAGAAGCTTAGGTGCTACAAATGTCTCAACAGACTCTGCGTTGCTTGAATGGCTACCACCCCTTGAGAACAACGGTTCACCACTCACCGAATACATCATTGAACGAAAGATGGCTGGAACAGGCAGGTGGCGAAATGTGGCGAAGGTTAGAGCCGACAAGGAATCGTTCCTTATGGAGGAGCTCTTTCCAGATGAAATCTATGTTTTCCGTGTTTGCGCTGTAAATGAAGTTGGCAAAGGACCACCAAGTGAAGCGGTCGACGTGATCACTAAAAAAGAGGCCGAGGCTGTCCAAGAGAAAATTTCGCAAATTCTAGCGGATGAAGTTCTTCTGGACACTCCCGGAAAACCACAGGTTGCGCTTATTGAAATGACTAAAGTGCAGATCTCGTGGGAGAGCATCATAAGTGCAGATAGCTACGACATTGAAAGAAGTAGCCTTTCTGAGCCGATATGGCTCACTATTCTAAACACCGATCACCTAACATTCATCGATCGCTCTATTATTGAAAACGATGACTATATGTATCGCATTGTCGCCAAATCTGATAAGCGCACGTCATATCCAAGTGAGCCGTCCGAGCCAATAAGCGTAGCTTGTCCTGAGGCTATCGAAGAAGAGCAACTTGAAGGAAAGAAGCCAAGGGAGGAGGAGGCAATGAAGGAGGAAACCGAGGTAAAAGCCCCAGAGAAGGAGGCTACTGGAGAAGTTGTGTCAGAGCAAGATGGAACAGCGCAAGCAGAGGAAACAACGCCAGACTTTGTTGCAGTTGTCCATCCTTCGGTGGAACAGATGCAGATGAAGGCTGAAAAAGCGGAAGGTGAGGTGGTAACAGGAATCGAGGCACTTGAAGGGACAGCAAGGAAAGAGCTTGACGAAAATAAATCAGAGAAGAAAAAGAAGAAAAAGAAGTTGGAAGAAAAGGCTCCGAAAACACCCAAAGAAAGTACCGTAGAGAAGGCTGCAATAGGGCAACAGAAGGCAGCTGCTGATGAAGCAAAAGCAGTTGAGGATCACACAACTGTTTCTGCTTTTGTCGAAGAAGTAACACCCGAAGAACCGGAAAAGGCGATGGAAGCAAAATTTGAAGCAATAGAAGAAAAAATGAAGAAGAAGGTTGAAGAAAAGCTTTCTAAGAGCGAAGAGAAAACAGATGATGTTAGAGCCGAAGAAAAGATAAAACGTGAGGAGAAGTCACCGGCACATGAAATAGACTCAACTGCATCTCTTGCTTCAGAAGAGACATCGCTGAAGGGGGAGCAGCCGAAGACCATGGAAGCAGAAGCGGCAGAGGTTTTAGAAAACCTGAAGAAGGGGCCGGAAGTTGAACGAAAGCCGAAGGAAAAGGAAGAAGCAGTCAGTGCAGAGAAGATAGAAATTAAACCCGAGAAAAAAGATGAGAGAAAGGCTCCAAAGCTGAAGGTCACTGCTGAAGAAACAAAGTTGGAATTGACGCTACACTCTAAAGCCGAGCTGAAGGTGCAAATTGAAGGCGATTTTGAGACATGTAGATGGACAAAAGACAAAAAACCTTTGCCGGAGCAGTCAGCGATAACGACGAAAACCGAATCTACCTTCTTTATTGATAGCGTCAATGAAAGCTCAGCTGGGACCTATATGTGCACAGCTGTGAATAAGACTACGAAATCTTCAGTGGAATTCGACGTAAGAGTCGTCGGTAAGACTATTTCATGTTCAGTTCCTGAATTATGGATTAACTTTTAGTTGCAAGTATTGTCATTGAATCCATATCTCGATAAAAAGTAGTCAGTAAGTAAGCAGTGGAAAATTTGGAGGACGGCATTCTTCCCAAATACGTTTTTAGAAGTCCTGGGAAATTATCAGGTGTAAACATTAAAGTTAAAGGATCAACTGATATTGTAGAAGAGAGTCGGGGAGTCGAAAGAAACGCATTATTGAAATCTTTAATGGCGTACTTAGTTTTGCTATAACTTAGGCTGAAAATAACGGAAATGAATCATTAAGGTACTAAGAGGTAGAACAATATCTTTGTGAAAGCATTTTATCCTGTCAATTCGGTTCTGCTCTGACTGTTGACGTTAAGTACTCATCAGGCACGTCCGATGACCCTACGAGCCTAGTTGTGATAGGAATTAGTGGTATGCAGGATGAATATGTTTTTGCAAAATCAGTACACTAAGCATTTCTTGAATAATATGAGTTCGCAGAGGGATATGTTCTGTAGTTCGTTTTATTCGTTCACTCTTCATCTTACACAACAATCCTGACAATCTTCAAAAGTGTTGGAGCAGTGGAAAACATAAGGCCAAAGGTAGGCGCATAATGAGTTGGTTCAAGGCCGAGTTAGTTGTTGCAATTTTTATTTGAAGGTTATTCTTTTGAAGGGCGAATAAGTAAGGTTTGTCTCTGTGAGGAAAAAAAGGTATTGTCATTAGCAGCTTTCGAAGAGAACCGCGCTCATATTTTCAGCTCATATTCCCGAGAGACTTTGAGCAGGTGATCTTTGAAGTTACTCTGAGGATGTAAGGAGGTAGCGGGGTCTGCAGGTTGCGTTTCTTATTGAAATTTTTATTCAGGAGCGAGCCTTGGAATAAATAAAAGACCTAAAATCCTTAAATTCATGCAAGCCTAGTCAGCTGAAAACCCTCACACATGGTTGTGCAAAGTGAGATGAGGAATTTTGTAAGAAGCGGATTAAACTACGCAACAACGGAAGCGCTAAAAAGTTGATCACTAGTATCGAAAATGTCAAGCAGTTTTATCCATAATGGCACTCGTGTAGTCCCTTTCCATTATCACAATCCGTAAAACACTGTTTGATTTATCAATCTACGGTTTCAGAAAATGCCATTATATTTGAGCTTTTTTGCCATTATTTCAGCTTCTTCAGTCAGGAGCAACTTTAATGAGAATTGACAGAGAAAAAAGCTTAATGAAAGATATTTCAGAGAAGCCGAAAATCGAATTTGATACGAAGACGCTTGAAGCAAAGGTTGGCGAGACGCTGAAGATTTCGGCTAGTGTCAGTGGCCTCCCACAGCCAAAGGTTTCATGGCATAAGAATGGCGTCCCAGTGAGTGCTGCCGATGGCGTTCTGTTAACAAACAGAAGTGGCGTCGCTTCAATTACTCTCAAGAAGTGCGTGATCGAAGATTGTGGCCTTTATGTGATTTCCGCGGAGAACGAAGTTGGCAAAAGTGAGGCGGAAGTCACAGTAAAGGTTAAAGGTGCGTGTCACTTTCCGTTAACTTAAAGGGGCTGAGGCTTTTAGTGCGCGAAATGTCAGCGGTCTCCAATATCTAGCGCTCTCTTACCAAACTCAATGAGGCTGAAAATTGCAAGGGACCCAAATTTCCTTATTGCTTGACTACAACAGCTTCAACTCTTTTGCAACTCTTTCCAGAAGAAAATATCACGCAGCTCAATTTACTTAACTTTAACTATTGAAAGACTACTAGCGCTAGCACTATATCAATACTAATATTTTCCCCGTGAAAAGGGAACTCGGGACAGCTCGCACCCTCTTAATACATTGTCGTCATCATCTTGGTTAGATGATCGAGCTTTACGCATACTTATATCTAAGCGTTTCAGGTGTGCCTTCTGCGCCTGTTGGCCCACTCAATGTGAGGAATGTTTCTGCGACATCATGCATTCTCTCTTGGCAGCCGCCAATAAGTGATGGAAATAGCAAGCTTCTCGGGTATTGCATTGAGAAACGTGACATAAAGCGACCCGCTTGGGCATTCCACGCTCGCACCTCCGACACAAGCGCCGAAATAAAGGGCCTCGCGACCAAATATCATTTCCGTATCACAGCTGAAAACGCTCTTGGCAACGGACCACCACTCGAAACCGAACAACCCGTCGAACCCAGGGAAGCCATCGGTAAAGGAGCTTCACTTGTATAGTGCAAACGAGAAGTTTCGAGCTTTAGAATTCTAAGAAAAGTGCAGTCACTGATCATAGGTTCCATTAACACATTCTATTTTCCTTTGCATCGCTGCACTCAAATTTCCTCATCGATTTCTTTCTGCCATTCTTCTATTCGACCAGCTTCCAAAGTGAAACATTCCTTCATGATTTCGAAATGGAATTTGGAGATTTTCAATTGTACCGACAAGAATATTTGAACTAGGTTGCAGTCTTTTCCTGACGGGTAATTTTTCCGTTTTCAGGGAAGCCAAAATCTGTTCCATCGAAACCCACAGTTAAGGAAACCACAAACAACTCAATAACAGTTCAGTGGATCCCAGTCATTGAGAGTGGCAACATTCTTTACAACGTCGAGTTGAAGGAGAGTAAGTCGAAACGTGCTTGGACACTTGTCAACAAGCAGCCGATCAGTGAAACTGAAGTGACAGCTGCAAATCTCAAAGCCGGTACTACTTATGAGTTTCGTGTAATCGCGGTCAATGCGGCAGGCTCAGGACCTCCATCGGAACCTTCAGATGCTATCCAATGTGTTGAGAGAAAAGGTTCGTTCCTGGATTTGCAACTTTGCTTTCGTCTCTCCATCAAGCTCCACTCTGTTGATTGCTAGCTGATGATAAAAGATTAAAAGCTCGGAGTGCGCTTCACTGAATAGGAGTGCCCAAGTAAAATCATTCCTAGACTGACCAGCAGTTATGGAACCACAGAAGCAACGGCATATCCCACATCAATTATTTTTTTGCTTATTTGATGATCATCTAATCGTTGCTCAAGTTTTTCGTGATAGAGCCACTGGAGTCAATTCGGGCAAAAATGACTGCAAAGTGGAGCAGCTCAGTGAAAAAATTTTTGGTTCATATTGCTACCGCGATTTCAACGAATAATTGCTCGTGAAAAAAGTAAGAGGAACCTTTTTAATGATTGGTAAACACCTTTGAGTTTATTTTGAGGTTCCACGTGACGCATAAATCTCTGAGTGGCATAAATACTTCATCAACAGTGAATTCAATCAAACGACGTTGTTTCGCTTTGCGAATTCCCTAATTAAGAAATCATTAGAATAGCCCTTGAAATGCTGACAACCTCTTGAAGCACGCGTTGCTTTTACGTGTTTTAGCAGTACTCAAGCAGTCGCAATGAGCGTTTCTTTAGTGCCTTGCTTAAGTGCAAGCAGTGCTTAAAAACATACTTCACACACTTTTTTTGCTAATGCAGCAGTTCTTATCGATGCACTAATGCATATGTGCATTATTTCAATCCACTTCTAAGCAATCACTGAACGCGAAATAACGGCTCTTTTGTTGAAATTTCGACATGTCTTCAATGAATAACATTTTAAATTCAATGTTTTCATCGAAATCGTTGATTGTGATCAGAGTGGTGTTCTGCTCAGAGCACGAATTTCATCGTGTTTTTGGAAGGATTATTACGAAGAAAACTTATTCGTTTCAATTTAGCATGTTGCTAGTTCAAGTACTTAACAAGTGTGTACATTCATGAATTTGATTATCTAACTATACAGAAGCGCAAAAGCCGGTATTTACAAAAACGCCAGAGGATGTGGTTGGCATCGAACAGAAGAAAATCAAGATCATCGCTGAATTCACTGGCGAGCCAGCACCTGAAGTCGGATGGTTCAAGAACAACAGTCAAGTTTTTCCTGGAAAGAGACAGTGGATCGAAACTTCGAAGACTGCGTCGATCCTCACAATTGGAGAACTGAGAGAGGATGATCAAAGCGAATATAAGGTCTGTTGCACTGACCTTTGCTGTGTGCTGCTCCCTTTTCATCTTCACGAGAAGAACTTGTTTAGAAGACGAGATAATATGACTTCAACTGTTTATTCACAAAAATCGCAATGTGCTTCTCCGCAATTTAGTACTACGTCCATCATCGTCTGATTCTTTTGACCTCTTTTTTCATCGATCAGTGAATTTCCATTCCCAAAAAGTTTCATCTGCAAAATTTTCCTCGATTCCAACTCTTTTCACTTGCATCAACACTTATAACCACCCAATAGAAAGCATTTTCTTTTAAAACAGGAATTATGAAGCATCTCACACTACGTACTTTGGTCAAGTTCTTTATGAAGTTTATTTTGAGACAAAAGGGGATCGCATCAACTATACGAGAGATGATGCTTCGTGAAGACTAGGCAACAAGATGACAACATGTTTTGAGCAGGCTGACAGCCAGATTCAATTCATGCAGCCTTGTCAGCGCACTTTTATGGTATAAAACGATTCCTGATTTCAGGTTGTCCTCAAAAACAAAAACGGAAGTGCAGAACACGTCTTCAAAGTGACAGTGGATTGCCCACCTCAGATCACCAGACCCGAAAAATATGCTGACGCGCAGCTTTACAATCAAAACGAAGAGGTTAAACTACGACTGACTTTCTCAGGTCGGTGTATTTTTTGACGTAAATCTTTTCATACAACTGCGTCCCTGCAGCCACAGAACTTTACTGGAATAGCAGATTGCTTGAATGCATCCAGATGTGGCTGGTTGTTGCAGTTTGCAGAGGTGCTTCTTTTCGCGAAAAAATCCTCGTCAATTCCATCTTCAGCAACATCCACTTGCCTCGTTCTCAAGATTGCTTCGATTAATAGTGATGTGGCCTTTCAAAAGCTTCCTTTCTGATGTCTGAGGAAAGTGGTGTTTTTAAAATCTCATAGTATGCACTTGGCATAGAGTAGAATAGAAACAATGCATTTGAGGATGTTTACGTACGCTTGACATGACGCATAGAGCCGCTCTTATAATCTTATTATTATTTCTTTTTTACAAACATCAAACAAATCGGCGAAACGCCTTCGTTTAAGATTGTTAGCACAAGTTAGTCAACAAGTCTACAACAATTGAATGTCACAATATTCATGTTATTTGGAGAACTGCATTTCCGCGCGCATATCTTGTCATTGCTATATTTGTTAGAATTAGTTACGGCATAAGTACTGAGTGGGCATTGTTATAGTTAACTGCAGCAGTAGAGTTATATCGAAGGGTCCCGACGTATCAACGTCATCTAATGCCAAAATGCAACTTAAGTTTAACCTTGCAAAGCGAAATTTCACATTCTTCCTACTACGGTCAATTCAGCTGCAGCGTTTGTTATGACGTAAAGACCACAAGTCGGAAGCATAATGCATTTCCTAGAAGAGTATTCATCAGTATATCGATAAGGCGGAAGATGAAAAATGAGCGATCGATCAACAATAACAGATCGCTTTTTGAACAATAGACTCTGACAGAACCAACGCTGAGAAGAGTTGAGAGGAGAACTCCCATTAACGCAACGCGTTATGTGGAGATTACCTCTTACTCATAAAAGAAGTTCCATAGACCAATGATCAGACCTCGTATGACCTATACTGGACTGATCTATACTAGACATTTAGAGCCTCATAGAAAGGAGTATTTTCGCTTCAAAACTGTTGTCAGTTCATCTAGTCCATAAGGACGTAAGTGGACTGATTAGTCATGGACTGTAGTGTCAGTAGGAATTTTTTGCTATCTTTGTTGTATCTACGACGAAAATGCTCTGGTTAATTTTGATCTCGCTCTTATCAGTCCACATAAAAATACTTCTGTTAAAATATTGTTTTATGCTCGAATATTTCGGAAATGAACTGATAGAGATATCCTCTTAGACATGTTGGATTAGAGGTTGGTTCTGCACAACATATAACATTTGCTCTTTTTTGACTCAAAAGTGCTGCCAACAGCGATGTTTTATTTTATCGCATGCATAGTCCCCTGATAATCATTGAGTCAATCGTCGTTCCTATGTAGCATTGATTGAATAGCTTGCTCTTGACGTGTGATCTCACCCTTGGCTTGTTCGGCTTGCTGCTCATCTTGCGCTACCTTGATGAAATTGTCGACAATTATAGTAATTGGCAAAGCGAGCACCAATACACCGCACATAATCGCCGCTGAAGCAATGATTTTGCCCACTGAAAGCTTCAATTTTGTTGGTTGCAACTGAGTTTCACTTTCATACATTGTACCTAGTCGTGTGGCCATTTCGATATGGTGAAAAGGTCCGATGGTGTTGCGAATGAGAAAGCACTTTAGCTCTCTATTTAGTTAAGAGAAATTGGATGAAAAGTTGAAAGCCTTTATTTCTTTTTTCCTTGGCTTTTCTTGATTTTACATGATTGAAACAAAGCGGCTATGAAGTGCATTTCCTTTTTTTGATGGCGCCACTAGTAGTTAAAATTGCTATTTGATTGTAGAGGTGGTGATGTTTATCCAGCAAACAGATGTTTGACTAGCTGATCTGCTTATATTTCGCAGCGTTTTCTTGTCTAAAGACTCGGCTAAAATTATTTCAAATAGGCCCTTTCATGTGGATACAAGCTCAATGAAAAATTACTTTTTGTAGCGGGCGCAGCACCACCGTAATGTGTCATGGCGTTCCCAGTTCGTGATATTGGCAATGGATCACAAGCGGTTTCTAAATTCCAAATGAAAAACTTCCCATAAATCCTCTCAGTTCTTTATCTAAAGATACAGCTTTATGTTCTAAACCCACTTCCTACGTATTCTCCTCTACTGGCACAAATTCAGATCGTCACATGTCAGTTAGCAATTCCATATGCATGAGTAATTCCTTATTTTCACATTAGAAAAAATGGCCTTTTGTGAACGGAAAGGCTTACTTGTTGTTGCAGGCACAGCATCACCATAACCAACCGTAGTCATTGTCACGATACCTGAAACTGATATAATTCACTCACTCTTAGGTGAAGGATGTGGTGTTTCCGGAGAGCGAAAAGGATTGAATAAAAAGGGAACAAAAAAAGAATGTACTTACACCACCAGTAGGCTGCTGGAATACTTGTGAAAGGAGTGCCATCTTCGTCCTTCTCAAGGAAATATATCATTGTCGAGAAGAATACGACACCAGTAAGAAGAACAATAGTCATCATCTGTAGTTGTTTTTGACTGCGTTGTAGAGTCATGCCGAAAGTTTGCAGCCCTGAGCTGAACCTTCCAAGTTTAATAATACGTATCACTCGAAGTACCCGTAGAATGCGCACAACAAGAAATGCCCATCTCAAATCGCGAAGCTTCTTATCGTCAACACCACATAATGTTAGTAAAAGTTCCAGATAAAAGGGCACAATTGCCATTAGATCGACGAGGTTTAGAGGTTTTAAAGCGAAACGAATTTTTCGTGGTGCCGCAAATATTCGTAGACAATATTCGACAGTGAAAAATGCTATGCATATTCGTTCGGTGAAAACAAATGCCGGGTGTTCAACTCGCATCTCTTCCACTTTTTCAATCACAGTCACTGTGCCATTCGGCAGAACAATTGTTTCGTTATGCGGAGGCATATAGTGCGTCACCTGCAAGTGAAACAAAGCGAGCTGTAATCTGCATGTGAAAAAAAAGGTGCATAGCACTTTCTCATTTGCAACAGCTGGTTTTGCTCAAACACGCTTCAATCAAATTGTAACAGGATGGTGCCTGGAGATAAATGCCAGACATTTGCAAACTTTAAGTAATACTTATTTATACCACCCCATCGTCCCTTGTTTAATTTTTTTCCCAAAAACCTCGAGTTTTTCTTCCCGTCATAATACCGCGATATGTTAGCGTCAGCACACACTAACATCCGACGCAACTTTTCTTTCTGTAGCAAGGAAAATTATATGACTTAAGTGCCCATTTCTCATGTTGACCGACCTAGGAAGCAGGTTTTTGAGTATAAATTCGCGACAACGAACCAAACTTGTCCTCACCAATTAGCACACTCTTGCCACTGATTTTATAGTGAGTATACTATTCTCGCAAAGTTTATTTCTTATTTGCACTTCTGTAGAAGACGAGTCGTTAGCAAGTTCCATACACCTCAATTGACTAGACAGTCCTTGTCTCATTAAGACTGAATCATAGAAAACGTTCAGCATATATCTTCATCTAACAAACACCTTCTCCTATCATGCTAGAGGGTTTAGCACGTAGGTTCAAGTTTAAGCAGCGTTAAATAATGCACCTGGAAGTCAGGTATCGTACCGAAGCTAAGTCCCATAACAGAAATAGCGACGAATAATGTTGATGAGAGTTCAAAGGCCTTCGCTTGCATTGATGAGCCGGGCTTTTCCAGAAACGTCCACATGCGCCGCCTTATCCTCCCAAACATAAGGTTGTCGAACGTTGTGTCATCAACCTAAACTTTCTAGCACTTAGCAGAGCAAGCACTTCCCCTAATGTCACCTTCTTAACTTTTGTTGCCCTTGAATACAACAGACTTGACTTTCCGGCAGTACGCCCATTTTACACTTCAAAGAGCGTGTAGTCTATGCAATCTCACCACCTAGCATATTACTGCTCCTCATCTAAAAACGAATATTGCCGCTCGGTTGTATATTTCGTTCTTCTGTTTTGTTGCCGGCATTCGAGGAGCAAGAAGTTTTACGGTCATTAGAACGTTGCAAATGACCAAAGTGTCAATGAGCTTGGGGTGATTGCTGAATTCATTGTAGCCAACCTTTTCTTCTTCCTTTTCCTCGGATTTGTCCCTTGGTAAAATATCCGCACAGCAAGAGCCAACGTGCTGATGCGATATTCGCCAGAAGTCTAATTCGGAAAGGAATGCAGCCGGACAAATTTCCGGTGGTCTATGTATCACACCGGTCGCGTAGTATTGAAATATGGCGTCGAACGCATACGGGGATCTTTGGAAATAATAAGAATCTTCTGAAGCAATGTAGGCATCGGCCACCTGAAAATCATTTGAATGCTTTGCTATAATTCTCATATTAGTTTCTAAGATTGTATACGTCTAACCGTATCAAGTCTGCTTGCAAAGAATCGTTAATATGCTGCTCAGAATAATAGGTGGGAAAATTTCTCATCTGTGCGGTGAAAAGTGCGTGTATCGACGTATTTTTGGAGGGAGGTGAGGGATAGTAATTTGAAGCCGGAGAGAGGTCCATGAAAAAGAAAAATTTCTTTTGCATTTTGCAGGAAGTGATCGAGTGACTGACCGACTTTATTATCTTTGCACTGAATCTTGATAACGTTAGCGCCTTGATAACATCCGTCAATGTTGGATTTTTTAGTTTTTTTTCTATTTCTTGGAAGTTTTTCCACAAGACATTTTTTTAGAAAAGTGTTTCTTCGGATGAAGACATAGTGGCCTCATCCATTCTCTGCATATTTACGCAGTTTTAAATGGCAATACAAAATGACGCTACCTTCAACCTGGTTGCATGATTGAGCTGAACAAATTTCGCGAGGAAGCCAGATGGTTCGGCGCGAAGTATTGCATCAACAAGTAATAGATACCCTGTTCCACCAATGTTGAGCTTGAGAAACATTGGCTCTCCATCGACTCCAATGCCTCCGGCTGGTACAACCTTAACAATACATTTATTTGACCACTAAACAATCCTTTGTCTCCTTGAGGTATGATGTCGGAGTATTAAGTTGCAGTTTGTGAGCTATTAACTTGGCTCAGTGAAATGCAACAATGAGAATTTCGAGCAATGAACTAACCTGGAAGCAGTCCATACCGCTTTTCCATATTTCATCGAGGATTTTAGCATTTCGCCTTTCTGCACTTGACATTGCATCGGTTTTCCGTAGCGGTACCAGCCTTTTTTTGTGCTGCTGAGCGGCACTAAAACACTCTGCTTCGATCAAAAATGTATTCATTCAATCAATCAAACCATAGTAAAAGTCTTTCTGTAATTGTTCAGGTTCTCGAATGTCTTTCTATTCCGCCGTTTAACTTCGTAACATTATGAGATTGCTTGAAAGTATTCACGTGAGAACTTAGCCTTACCTTTTATTCGGCCTAATTAATAATAGGGGAATTTTGAAAATATTGCCTGGTAATTCGCTGCCAATTCTGGTGTACATCTTATGATATGGACAAAAACCACCACCACCACCACCACAAATCTCACATGGCTGTGATCGGAGGGTGTGGAGCTAACCTTTCAACGAACATTTTTTTGCTCAATTCGCTTGCCTAAATGTTGCCGCAAAGCCGTTCAGATACGCAAAAGGTTATCTAAATTAGTGGCTACCACTTGCAATGCCTAAACTGCACCACCAGCATCAATCACACTCAGCTTACACTATACACGTTTGATGTTGTGCCGCTTGTGCGGAAGACGAAGAGTGGCAGCACCAGCGCAGCGATGAATGAACAAGAACAACGAAAAGAAACAAACACGACGGGCGATATGAAAAGAAAGCCATCAGCTGCACGCTCACCCGCTGATCATGTTGCCGGTGACCCTGAAACGTTTGAACCTCATTAGACTATCGCTTCCCGGAATTGGAAAGGTTACTGATTGGCGATGCTGGAGCACCGCTTGGGAGATGGCAATCGTCATGCCGACGGAAAGGTGCAACGCAAATCGTCTGCGGTGGCGCTCGTTCGGCTGGATCGTCGATGCTCGATGGCTGTTGTAAGCGTGGATCACTTAGAAGTGTGAATCGCAGCTGCCCTAACAAGCGGTACGATTTCAAAACGAGCAATTATAGGCTTCTCAGTTTTCGGGTACCACGTTTTGTGAATTGATCGGATAAACGCCGCCCCACTCAGCGAAACGAACAACCGCTGTGGGCATCGGACGGTGAGAGGGCGACGGCAGCCTCTTGCCTCATGAATTGCCTCAGGAGAGAGTGCGAAAGATGTAAAAAGTTAGTTGAGCGCGTTACCGACCATTGACGTTTTGGTCGTCCTTGAGCAATGTTGCTGGTTGGAAATGTGGTTAGCGGTGATGTGGCGAAGATGTGCGCTTTTCTGACAGCTCCCATCTGAACACAAATTACTCCCCACTTCAACTCACTTTCGCCTCAGGCCTTTGTAATTTAAGCATACCGCCTACAACCTAGGCCGCTTAACAGATCGTCCCACTGGCAACCACATACCTCGTTGAAAAAAACTTATCATACTGCTCATTTTCACGAGCGATTTCCACTTGTTCATTTTAGCTTTTCTAAAGAGAATGCCGGCAACTTTTTCCCATAAGTTTCGTAACTTATCAAAAACATAGTCTGACGCAAAATATTGTATCTTTATTTGCAACTTGATTACAGTTTCCTGCTTTCCTTTTTACGACATCAGTATTAGGTTAGAAAAATTCCTGCTGCATCGCTCGTTTGTTGTACAATTCCTCCGCCGACATTTACAACAAGCTTTTGTGATGGTGGAAACTTCTGAGGTTGCCTTGGAAACTAGGATCTTGTGACGCATAATTTTCATGGCACACATCGCTCTGATTTACATGTTTCACGCGCTCATTTTCTCGGTTGTAGCTCAGTGGCTTCCTAATGGAAGAAAATAGGAAGGGAAGAAGTATTTCACGATTAAGAGCAATGCTTGAATGTTGCGCGAAGTAGCAACAGTTCTGCATTTGTGACGTCACAAATGCTTCAAAAATGTCGAATGATTCGAGTGTTCGGTGAAACGAAAAAGTCGCGTAGGACAAAGGTGGCAAAGTGGATGACAGCAGGTCAGCAAACTCATTTCCAACGACCACGTAGCCAAGCGTTTATTATAAGTCGAGGGATTCAGCACTTATTTACGTGAAGAAGAATGTGAGAAAATTAAGGGAAACAGAAGGGGTGTGTTTTTTTCCACAACGTTGTTATGCACAGATGTAACAATTTTTAGTTGGTGTTGACCTTCGAAAAAGATTGCATGGAAAATTCAAACATGATTTGCTCCATAGTCTTTCTTGATTTCAGTTCATCTACACTAATAAGAATTGATCCCGTCATGTTCTAAACGCAGCTAATATAACGTTTTGTCACCTATAGGCATGAAAAGATTTGTGGCTATTGAAGTAGGTGAATAGTATGTGCATGTAAAGATATATGAGCCTATAGCAATTAGTGACAATCATCTACTATAGTGTAGTGTAAATCTTCCAGCTTATCGCAACTTTTTAATGTTTCGGTTGTTCAAAACAGAATTTTCGAAAGTAAAAATCTCACCCTGTTTGGAGGCATGTGAAGCTGATGCTGGCGCAAGTCATTTTTTGTTCTGGTTCGAGAACAGTAGTTGAAAAGCCGGATGCCGTTCAATAGGGCTAGCTTGCTTGATGTTTGCTTCACCCCAAAATTCCCTTTTTAAGCAAGAAAAGTGCAAAGTTGCCGACTCCCCTCCAAATTTGCATTGCAAAATTATGTCTCGAAATGCTAGTTGGATGCTTAAAAGTCTGAAGAGAGAAATTCTCAGTAAATCCGTATCACAGCATTTTATATTTATTTACGTGTCAAAAAAACGAAAACGAGTTGAAGCGCACCAATTCTATTGATCCTTGGGATGAACGCATCAAGTTTTTATTATAAGGCAACTAAATGTAGATGAATGCAAGCTGGCGAGTTGCACTGGAAGCATAGGGGATACGGAACTTGTGGACGCAGACATCGTCGATACGCATGTAATAGCTCAAATCAATGAGAATGCCGTAGAAAGTTTTATAAACGTTATCTCTAAAGCAATGAATATGGGAAGAGGAGTTGCATCGATAAGGAGCTAAGATCGTCCGCAATCAATGATTTTGAATCGCCTTAGCTTCTTAGGGCAGAGCATATATTACGTCATTATCTGAAACCTCCGAAATGCATTTTCGAGATTTATGCGCGAAGATTCAACGACATTTGCTAGTGTTCCACGTTATGGTGAAATTATCATTCAACGTAGTGCAAAAAAAAAAAAAAAAAAAAATCCATCAAAACATTTCACATTCGCTTCAAAGCCCTTACCGCATCGCACGCTTTTGGTTAGCGCTGCTCATCGTTATTGCTTACGTCACTTGTCACTTCAAGTGACTGAAACCCTCGAATGAAATTTTTCACCATCTTTTTTTGCTAAAGTTTAGCTCATAAAGCAAACTTAACGATAGCTTTCGCTCATAGTGAACGCAACAAAAGGTTTATGTCACATATTGAATGGAACTCAATAAAAAGAGCGGGTGAGGAGAATCGGTCATGAAATGAGCCATATGGTGAGTAGGGAGATTCTGGAGACTTTCAAAAGAGTGCTACCTCTTTGTATTTTTTGGAAATGGAAAATGGTTGCCAAAAACGCACTTTTGTTAACTGCTTTAAAATGATCCGAACTGGATATCGGACATGCATGAACTCGAGAACTAAGGCCAGCTTAATATTAAAGACTGCCCTTATATATTTTAAACACCGGAGTCAATTAGCATCGACGGAACACTGCAGAAAACTACGATTTTTTAGAAAGATTTACATAAACAACCCACCTTCTGTGGGACTGACGACAACCTAACTAGGTAAAGGTTTAGCGTTCGATATCACAGCAGTCAACACACTAGAGCAATGATGCTTTAGAGGACAGCGAAGAACACAGCAAAGAAGTAGAAGAGAAATTGTCCTTGAACAATTCGACAGTGTAGGACGGGTTAACACGCACGAAGACAACCCAGCTTATGACTGTCAGGTGTGAGGATGAGCAAACGCTCTAGAAAAGAGCGCAGCCCACACAGCTAACACCAGAATGCTGCGCGGAAATAGATCTAGATTAGAGGTTCGGGTAGTAGTGTCGGGTTTACAAAGTGCTCGAAGAGAGCGACAGTCGTGTACTGTTGTGAGTGAGCCTAGTCGTCTCTTCAAAGCAATAATTTCTACTGTTGCGAATGGTATTCTTGTCCGCACGTCACCCATCACAGCATGTCCACATATCGCTATAACAGTATATCCACTTTTGCACATAGACTAAAGAGATGCGAACCATCTTACGCTTTGTGATATATGACGCGCTAACCATCGAAATTCAAAAGAAAAAACGTTTTACCCACTTATATCCTCTTCATTCAAATGTAGTGATGAAATGTTTGCTCACTCCTAAATTCAAAAGTCCGCTATTCGGTTCTATTGGTCAACGCCGACATTTAGGCTATCAGTGAGAAATTAACAGTGTCTTAAGAAAACGACTAGGAATATCCGCTAACCTATTGTGCTCATAAAGTGACTTAAATGATGTGAGCAAGTTTCAACGTCGGACTTCTTAATCAAAATTCGAGTAGTAGGTTAACCTCATAACTTTCAAACGTTTCAATAAACCTTTCGCGTAAAGGCACACTAATAATGCTCTCATGTTGGAGAGGTTCATGCAAGCTTGTCAGAAAAAATTCTTTAGTTACTTTTAGGTGCTGACGTTCAAGAGGATATCTCCATTCTCGAATTCCTTTTTTTTTATAATAAAGATGCACGCTTTCATTTGAACCGAAAAAGATATTGTTTTCTACAACTTGTGATATACCCATTAGAGTAAATAAGAGGTTGGCATGGAGCAGGAAGACTCATTTCCACGGTAGGATAGGATAGGGTGAAGGAGGAAAAGAGAGTGGACATTTTTTTCTAGCAATAAATTGCTCTATTTGGCTGTTCATAAGCCCTACTGTGCATAACTTATACTTTGAAACATTCGATTACTTTGAAAATTTGCAAACGCTGTGCGCCAACGCCGAATTGGCTTGCATTGAATCCATCTTCCGGCATAATCAAGCCCTAAATTTTTTAAGAAATCCCGTTGATTTGAGCAATCCAGGGACTTTTTCGTAACCCAGCAGTGAAATCCCAAATACGCGTCTTTTCATTCATCTAAATTTCTTTGGAATATCCGATTGTTCGAGAACCCGTTCGCACAAGTCCCTCCTTCGAATATTCGTCCTTTCTGGAAAATCGCGTAAAGTATGAGCACCTGGATTGCAAAGAGGGAAAGGCGAGTACAGCGCTAATTGTTAGTAATGCGACAACAGAAACTGTGAACACCATCATCGCTTCTTTGAAGCATTAGACAGTTCTAAGCAAGCTCCACAAAAAAAAAAAAAAACAATGGGATATGTCTTATTAGATTCAGCTTGCTCCAAAACGCTCGTTTTCAAACACAGAAAAATCTGCAAATCCTTTCAATTTGGGTAGAAACTTGTTCAATATGTAGCGCCACATGATGACGTCATTATTTTGCGTTTAACTTTGTGATCGCTGTTCACTTTTGAATTATTTTAATATGGATGCCACTTTTCCGATGCGTTAGTTCTTTGCACCGATCACGCCAATACAAGTCGAAATGGATTAGGGGGGGGGTGGGGGGGGGGGGGGGGGGGGGGGGGAGGGAACTTTCAATTTTTAGATTATTTTTAAACAGCGACATTGAATGCATAGAAAAACTGATATTCAAAATAGTGTGCTTTTGAGAAAAGGAAATCGACGACTTGGGTAATTTGTTGCGAACTTTAAAAAATTGATCAATGAGTCGATAACGATTTAGAGAAAGAAATGCAAACAGGATTAGCGGTGAAGAATTCTTCCAAGTGGTTAAAGAAATGACTCAACACTTGAAGGAATGTAAGCCGATCGATTAAATACTTTCGCGAACGAACTATATCATATCTTGTCCCTGTTTTTGCATCTGCAACTTGGTTAGATCACTATTTCGTTTGCACAATTTAGCGCGTAGATGCCTCAGAGAAAATCGTCTAGACGTAAATCTACTTTTACGCGCAATTGAGATGTTTTTTCCAGCTCAATTCTTGCTTTCAGTTAGCGTTTCCATTCAATAAAGCTTGCCTGGATATTCGATCACTTTAAACGATGTACTATCATTTCGTTTCCTTTGTCACTTTGCACTATTCTTAGTTATTCTTTGATTCTTTGTGAAAAGACTTGTAAGAATGAATTGCGCTGATATGAATCAATGGCTGTTTTTGAACGAGATGACGTTTCATGCTAGCGGCATTTACGTCGATTAGATGGGTCTAAACATTTATGGCTTCTGTGATGTTAGTTGGATAGAATAAACACTGGAAAAAAATCTGTTCCGCTGTTTATGAACTTAGTCAGGTCATCCATACATCTTGAGCTATTAGCCTATTTAGCAGAGTTTCCACAAAAAATTATCATATTTGATCATTGTTTCCCCAAATTAATTCGTTTTGATTTCGCTGGCATACTTCTCGGCGTCGCTTTGAGATTCTGTTAATGAGCAATCAAAATTCATCACTTTCGACGCACCTGCACTCTAGTAAGAAAAATCTCGCTTATTCTTTTCTCGAAAAGTCTTCCAAATCTGACTGTGAGAAAATTCACGCAAAATCTCAAACCGATTTCAAAAGAAATTCGCTAATAGTTGACACAGTTCAAAGCTCAGCAGGCACATTCCATTCACAAATTCTGACAAAATAGGTCATCTTTATCCACGTCTTCAGTAGCGCAAACGCATACCTAGATACTGTGGCGCTTAATTTGGCGTCAGCTCATCCATCTGAAGTTATTTTGTTACACTCAGCTTCTGAAACAGCAAGTCTACTGTTTGATTCCGCTATCTTCACCACATAATATTATTTATTATTGCTCGCTGAAGTATGAATGCGTAACATGGATTTTGTGCTAGTGGCCCTCCAAATGGGAGAAAAATTACGTGAGGGTAAAGATTGCGTGAAAGGTAAAGAAAACCGATTAAGCGATAGCCACGACTTGTCGGTTCACACATGATGGAGAATGTAAAATCAAGGCTTATAAGCTTTATGGCATTCTATCAACAACTTTTACTTTCATAACAATAATTGAAATGCCTTCTTCAAAATATGAAATGTTTGATAGGAGGTCTTAAGTGGAACGAAATGACACTCCAACCCTTCTTTGACAAAGGTAGAAAACTCCCGATGAGTTATCGCTGCCACTGCCGAAATTCGGTGAGCGCATTTTGAAGTAGCATTATTGGTTGCAACTATAGCTTATAAATTCTTCGAACAAGTGTCAACTTTGTGAGAGGTGCGAATCGATTGTTTTGGGTGAAAGACTGAGGAAAATGAAACAGAGCCAAAGACTTTTCCTACCGAACACAAAAACTGATGCAGCAAGCGGTCGCTGCTGCCTCACAATCACCTGCTCACTAAGCAGGGAGTCTTATAACAACTATGGTGCTGATTTGCCATCACCCGTTGCTAATATTAGGGGCGGTCTTATGGAAGAACTCTCCTAGTAAGGTAGCTAAAGGATTGTAGTGACCCACTTGTGAGCTGATAAAGGGGAACAAGTGAACACCGAAGACAAAAATCTGAATTGAAATATGAGGCAAAACTAGTCAGTCATATGCAGTGGTGGGTGAAAGAGTTTATATTCGGGACATGCAGTAAAGAAGGAAGAGTGAGCATTGTAAGAAAGCACCGTGCCATATTAGGGGATCACAAAAGTATATGATGTTATGCTTCTGTTGTAATTGGTTACGTCTATTTGTAAACGTTACGATTTTCGGTTCGGGATGCACTAAAGTCCCTTCAGAGACATTATGGAACTTTTCCCTGCCTACTTGCTAAGCTAATTGTCCCCATCGTTTTTGTCCTGCTATGCTTTTGCCGGTATTCTTTCCGGCTCCATAAGTGATATGAGTACATTTCGCATAGAACGATCAGTTATTGTCAAAGAGAACCTAAGATGATGCAAGTTAGTCTCATCTATTTAGATCTAAACTAAAATTAGAACAACTACTCGACCGATAGCGATTGAAATTATGCACGCTGTTGCCCTCGTGAAATGCGTTTTTGAACAACTCACTTGTTAATAGCTCGCCTTCCAAAATTCATATATGAAGTTGAAGTTCATCTGACAACATCGATGAGAGAGCGAATGAGAGAAGGAATATGGATGTAACGGCTTTCGAATATAATGAGAATGATGAAGTGCGACAAGTAGCGAGAGTGGTGCGTAGCAACGTGTGGTGTGCATATACGAGGGCAATACCATTTGGATGGTGCTGATGCCTCACACTTTGCGTCTACCAATTACGAACTGCTGAGAGAAGCATTTCCGATTCGAAAACGCTCCAAAGTTATTCATTGGATTTCATTACGCACCCCTGCTGTGCATACCATCCCCCCTCCCCCCACACCTTCCATGCGTTACCGTACCATAAGCTTAACCTGCTTATATTCTAACCGACTTTTTGACTTTATTGAGAATCAAAATCTGGAAAGACCTTATTTTTGTTCATAATATATCTTGGTCTTATAGAACTTCATAGATTTTAAAATGCGAATTCCTGCTACCACTTCTGCACTAAACAAGTCGATTTAAAATGTTTTGGAACTGACCACCAACTAATGATGATTCCGGATCCAGATCCGTTCCAGCAGCCCATTAGAATCATCTCAGCGGCGGCCTACTATTCACAAAATCTTGGCGTGCGTTTCGTGACTGCGAGAATCGTGATTACATATTTCACTTAACGGCCAGATAGCCACTAAAAATTCTGGCCAAAAATGTGCTCCATAAAGATCCTTTAGATATCGGAGTAAAGGTGACTCACTGATTATTTGTTGTCGTAACTTTGAGTATATTCCTCGTAATCAGCCGTTGCATTAGGCATTATGAATTTGGGGCTCTTTCCTTGAATGTTATCTGGTTATTAAAGTGTGGAAGTCGTGATTCGCATGAAATTGTCATGCAAAACCAATAGGTGTGGACTCGAAAGGTGCCTAATGCCTACTTTATGTGCGACTACAACTTATACTAAAGATGCTTGACTGGATGCTGTTAATGTGTCAACGCTAGTACGAAATGAAACGGCCACTAACTAGCGATATTCCCATGGCGAAGATATTTGTCGACAGCTTTCTGCCCTCCTGCTGCTCAAGCCACTTCTTTTCTAAGAGGACACTTCTGAGGGGGAAAGAGGAGAGAGGGAGGGAAGAGGGGCTGCGCTCGCCTAATTTTCTGCTCTCCATGGCTGCCAGCAGTTCTGCTTCGAAGAAGATTGCTCGAATCACACCGGTCTCAAATATTCAAACTTATTTCCAAGAGGAATTTCGGGCTCAAAAATGACTCCAGATGCAAATATGAAACATTTTTCGTTGAGAGCTACAACGGGAAATGGGACTTCGCTCAGATGCCATACCGTTGTGTATTTGGTGGCGGGCAGTGCAGCAGCTATCTTCATTTGATTTTTACTAGAAAAGCGCATGGCTTTAGAAAGATGTTTTTCTGCATGGAACATTTTCTCGCGCGAAATTATAACATAAAACTTGATCGTAACGAAAAAATCCCATCGTAAGAGAAATGGCGATGGACATATAGATGATTGGATGAGCGTGCGTTCGAGATAGAACAAAAATAAGGGAAGGTTGACAGCACTATTGCCGAAAGTCATCATAATGTATCGTGAAAAGCATTTGAATTTTTGCATTGTGCATTCCTACACAAAACAGAGGTTATGCTCGCTTCAATTTACATCTTTCGCTTTCGATGCTCTCAAAAAACAGCCAAAAAAAGACTTAATGGCATGATTTAGGCAATTTTTATGGGATCGCCATGAACACACGCAGTAGCACTCACCGGTCGTCGTTTAGGGAACTGTTGCTATTTGTCTGCCATGTCTCATATTCATAGGCAATATATTCGCGTGGTTGGTATACTGAATTTACAACATGACTTCTTATCATATTATGAGTAATTCAAAGGCGCCGCTAGTTGTAGAACATTTAATTCGGCCATCCACAGGATCGAATCACGTGATGACTTTGCTTGCTGCAAAAAAATGTTCAATATCATGCATTAGTAACGCCGTAAATCACTGACGCATTTATTCACTAATCGTGTTTTCAAGCTGTCCGATTTCGCAAATACTTCCAAGTTGCAGTGAAAATAATTCGAACTTTAGCAGAAATCGAGAAATCGGTCTCCTCAGCCGGTCGAAAATCTAAGTCCAACATAATACAATCGTAGTGCTAGAGAAGGAAAATCAAAACATAGGGTGTTAGGGTAGACAAGGTATACAGCCGTGCGTGAATTGTAGGGAAGCGGGCCATATCTTAAGCAAAGCATAAGTCTACAACAGCACATTGATTGACGTTGACACTTTGGTTGAAGGGCTTAGATTTGCAAATGCAGCTTAGCGCTTATTTTTGAAAGTCACATATGACAACTCAAAATTGTTCGAGAGTGAATTTTTCTCTTCGAACATTAACGTGGCTACCTCATACCTCTTCAAATGCTATGCGATCGCATTTCCCATGCTCGGGCTGTATATGCTGACGTCGGTCCTATGTTTGCTCCTTACCATGCTCATAGATTCTTTTAAATTTCTTAGCTCTGGTTCCCAGATTTTGATCAGGCGCAGTCCTCTTGTTTAGATATCATTCTGCTCACGTTCCCCTATCATATGCTTACGTATGATGGATGAATAAAAAAGAACAGCTTGAGTTGACTGGCATAAACTGAGCTTCTTGCTTATCTTTTTATTACTATGCGACCGAAATTCCGATTTTAAATCTTTTTTGCACGAACTGAAAGTTTTATTGTCATGCTTATTTGTTAGACTTGACATACTCTCAAGTAACATATCCAAACCGTTCAAAGAGTCAGCAGTGAAATTTTTCATATTTTAGCAGAAAGAAACTATTCTAGAGCTGATTTAAAGTTTTTAAGCTTGCCTATAGAAATAAAAAACCTGCAAAAGGAGTTCCTCTTAAAAATGTATTTTGCGTTGAAGTTTATGAAAAAATTTGGCTGTGGCGATGCATAAAAGTAGGTGAATGCTTTTTGCGTAAATATTCGTTAGAGTGAAGAATGTAGTTAGATCTTTTTTTTGCTATCTCCAAGAACTTCGTGAAATAAACGTGACTGTTCTGGATGTAGTTTGTCGAGCAATCCAGAAATTTTCCCCGAGAACTCTCGGTACGTGGCGAATATTGTGAGGAAATCATGATGTCGATGTAATGAAACAAGCACCACGAAATAAGTTTAGCAAACGGAAAAGACAGCGATTTGTCGGAAACGAAAACCGCAGACGCCGGCAAACGATTCCAGCGGCTACGTATATGATGTAATTTTCCCAATTATGCTTTATAGTCGGATCGAAGAGACAACAGGCGCATTTATTTCTCTTTTTCTAGAAGTCTTTTTTTTTACTGTCTGCCGCGATACGATTATTTTCTTATTAGCAAAACTTCGTTTTCAAAGATTTTGTCATTAATTAGACGGGTCAGCTCGGTAATTTGATGAATATGGAAGTTATAGTGTAACAGCGATTACAATAGAACGTTGGGTCCCTTATCCATGACTCGCTATGGAAATAACAACGCATCACACTTGACTTAATTAGATGTAATAACATAACAAATACCCTATTGCATTAAACACACAATAGAGATCTAGTTTTGGCTGCTTCCAAACGCTTTACAACTATGCATTGTTTGCAAATTTTTGCAAATAGCAACATTTCCAACTGAGTGCAACTGTCGCATAACACAGTTCCAATACTTTATGATCATGAGATTCCCGTGTGTTTATGTTAACTCGTGCACTTATTTATATTTATTTCGCTTGCTAGTTCTATTTAGTCGTCCACAAAAAGAAAATACAATGAAATTGGCTAGTATGAACTATAGATCATAAGGATACGTCCATACTCATTTCTTCCCAACCGATCGGTCTTTTTATTGCTTTTATGAGCCATGAACTTTGGATTTTTTTATGGATCGTAGCTATCTCAAAAAGTAATTTTCCCCTTAATGATTTCTACACCAAATCGGTCACACTGAAAAAGCTTCGTGAGGCTCCTATCCCAGAAGTTTTCGTGCGCTATGAAGATTTCTTCAGAAAGGTGCACTAAGGCGATTTCGTTTCCTCGCGTATGTACGTATATGTCTGTCTTTCTGTTTGTCCGGTGGCTTAAACTCGGGAATCATAAAATGAATTTTATAGGAGCCTTGTGCGATCAATCCTCGCTCAAGATCCAGATTAACTTTTCTGTAATTTATTCTTCATTTGCTTGCTGATAAGTCGAAGTTTGTTAGCGAGATGAGTGAAGTGCGAAAGCGTGTGTCGTGCAGCTTTTCTGCTAAGCTTATTCTCTCGCTGACTATTATTTACAATTACTTCATTCCTCTATTGTTGTAGCAAAAATGTGTTTTTGTCGTCGGCTAACAAAATTTTGTTGCACACAGGCAAATATATATCATATGGTGTTCGTGTGCAGAGTGCAAACATGCATTCATCAGAGCAGTAGGCAAGTTTCGGTACACTGTTCAATTTAAGGAAAGATTTTTACTCAGCTGAGCAACAAAAATCAATGAATTCGAGCGAAACTTGCCTTTTTTTTCCAACAACATAAGAAGAATGTGAGTGTGATGAACTCCCATGACAAAAATTTCGTCATAATCTCAATATCGGCGCTGGTTATGAAAGAATTGTCCGCCCTTGTTTCAGAGGTATACTTTCGAAGTGCGTCGGTGCTGCGACTTACATTCTAATAATGCGCTATTGCATTTTTGCTCATTATCTAATGTTGCTCAAGGCAGTTTGCAAATTTCGGCACTGTTACATTTAAAATTGGGTGCTACTTGGGCAGTGGCGTTTGCGAACGATCATATTTCATTATAATTGCTTTATAACTGTCGCCAAGTTTGTTTGGTGCAACTAGGCGCCTTCTGTGCAACTTTGCATTCTCACCTGCTTAAAATTACCATGTAGAAAATATAATGAATGATGAAGTTGGCTTATCCTTTAATTCAGCCATAAAAAGTTATCCACATCCAAGAAAATTCTTTTCATCGCTTGACCAGCAGCCCATATTTGCTGCGTTCTCTGATGAGCTATAAAAAACTCTACAGTCTGTATAGTGCACAATCACAACAGTTTCAGTTTCCCACAATGAGTTAACAATTCAAGTCTGTGACTCAAAGCTTTTGGACAATTTATGAATGTCCCCTTGCAGCAATTAATATCTGTCTTTGTAATTCATGAGCGCACGCTGTTTTTCTTCGAGTTGCATTTAATATCGTTACGAGCAAAACCAAGTCGTAGTTCGCAACAGCTAGCTTTAAGCAGTTGTTATTATGGCTCTAAATCCTATATTTCGCAATGACTCTCTAAGCTGATCCTTCTTTATAGCCTACTTAGGCTCGAATCCATAGATGTGGAATATTGATTTCTGTTTTACGCTCAATGAGGAAATTGCAATCAGTTTCAACAAGCGAAATGAACATAATGTGCTTTAAATTATGTAACTTCGTTCGAAATGCTACTAATGCTAATGCATAAAAAGAGTGCGCCGCTTTCTCCATCATCCATATTCCCACTCTTTTTCACACTTGAAGAATACTGTTCATGGCACGTTTTTATATCGATGGATTGTTCAGTAGATCATCTCAGTAACACGGTCAGAAAAGAACGCCTAAGAGGGTGGATTTCGCGATAGTCGCATTAGCTGAGAGAAATTTTGAGCGCAACTTCGACACACTACTAGTAAACAATCTACAAGGCGATAGTTACACGACAGAAGTTGACCTCTGCCAATACAAAATTCGCATGGGCGAAGATTAAACTTAGCCAAACTAATTTTTATGGGCCAATTTCATCAGCGAGTTTTGTCGTAGACAAAGCAAAAGCATCACCTAACAATGGCTACATGACGAAAAGCAGCTGAGGCTATGTAGCTGTTATTGGCAAGATTGCGTTAATTTAGAAACGGCTGCGACTTTTCTTCAAAGGCAGCGAGCGAAATTTATTAGGCGATATTACGCGGTCATTTCCACCCGTTGAGGAGACGTTACATTATGCTGACTTAGAGAATGAGTGGTAAACCGATGTTTTCATAACTGCATATTACTGCTGGGAAATTCGTGAGACAGTACCGCCAATGTGTATCGTGAGATTCACTTCTGGGCTTTTCTTCAGTATCCTAACATCCTTAAATGTGGAAGGATTTCGTGATGCAAGCGATCTTTGGAGTTCATTTGCTTGTCATTAGTCAATCCCCTTCAAAAGAAAAGTGTCATGCAGATTTACGACAATGAACCCATTGGCTCAGACTCAACTCTCATTTTTTCATATCTAAGCAGCAGTGAAATCAGTGAGTCATCAAGTAATCTCGAGAAGAGACCTTGGGGAGCTAAACTAAGGCTTAAATTTATCTCCACTTGGGAAGGAGCTCAGTTCACATCACCAACTACTTCAACAAGACGGTTCAAGCAATAAAACAGCAATAGGTTTTCGATTCATCCATCAGATTTCTTCAGAGATTAGTTTTTGAAATGCGTTGACATTATTTCGAATGGTAAATTCAGGGAGAACTGTTTGTATGATTCAATGGTTGCAAATGAAATAATAACGAGTGAATTTTTTGTTCGAAAGACAGAAAGATCCTCCATTTAAGACTCGAATGAATTTAAAACTCGATACGACAAGGTTTTCAAACGAATTAAGCAATAGCATTTTTATGAGTCTCCGTTGCTATGCGAAGTGCTAGGTGTAACGTGGTTTCTACGCTCGAGGGCCACCATTGGCTTCCAGTTTACAGAGAAACAGCAAGTCAGAAATTATTTAAAACAGTCGCCCGATAATTATCTGATAATCACTTAATAATAAAAAAATGTATAGTGACAAATAGTTTTCGAAAGAACTGCGTGAATTTTCAATAATTACTCAGAGAAACAAAGAGAGGAATTAATGCAAACTCCGCACCACCACGAAAATGCCTATGGGATTTTCAAAAAGTAGCTATTCTCTCGATTTACCCTCCTCTTTCCAACGGCATTCTACGCATAAATTTTAGATAGTAAACGCGCCTATGATAGATTGTAACTAAGTCAGAAAGAGTATTCTTCACTCAGAAAACGTTGAGTGATTCCAAAAGTTTCTGGTAGAGCGCTCTGATGCTACTAACATACGCGCCTTTTGAGAACATGAGTTAGTCGAAACGTGCTTATCGCGACAAACAAAAGATCTTGCTTTTTGAATCTATGAAACATTATTTCCTATTAGTCGATTTTTAAGCGTCATTTAATGAATATAGTCATGACAGCTGTCATCGGACATTCTCCCAATATTCTGTTAGCAATTTACAGCGTTGTAGAGAAAAAACACTTCGTGGATGCATCACAAGCCTTTCATGCACGACAACGACAACCGCATATCCACTATAGCTTTGCCTTATAAGCTCTTATGTGAATGTAGTCAATGATTGCTAATGATGAGTGCTTCAAAGAAGTGACTTGGAGCAATATGTTGATATCGTGTGTAAAGACGGGTAGACAATTTAGGAGAAACGAGATATACGGCCAACTTGATGGAGCATTGAAATATTACATAAGAAACGTAGAGGTGAATAGATCGACCTATTTTCAAAAAATTGCGTTTGAATGACGTTGTTACACTAGTACCTTCATGTAATATATTTCATCCTTGTCATATCTGAACAAATTCAGGGGTTCCATCAAATTTCGCAGCGTTTCATGCTTTCACTGAACGACGGGATGCTACTCGAAAAGAATTTTACATTGTGCTTCATTAAAGTAATTAAGTAACAATTAGATGCTCAAATTGTTTGCCGGCAACATGATGCGGACGATCAGTTAGTTAAGGAGTTTTAAATGAAGATAATGGTTGATATGCACAACAAGGATTTTACGAATTTTACGAAAAGATACCAGATATTCTCATCAAAAATCAACAGATGTAATTTGCTTCATCGCAACAAGATCATATAAAGATTTCTACTTTGCGTTTGAAAAGTGTAACTATTGAAATTGTCAGTTCAGCAGGTTGTTCATGGAACGAACAAACGAAACGTTGGCCACTTCACGTGACGCCAATAGGTAATTGAGAAGTGTTCTCACGTAATTTAATTTAGAATAGTAGCCGGGAAAATTTAAACATTTGGTGCTCCCATACACGGTGTTCCAGAAAATGAGCAGCACTTAATATGTTTCAACCATGAGGCGGTGCCCTTAAATTCGAGCACATGAAGCTGAAAACAGATCGTTTCGTTGCTCAGGCAACCATTCACTTGCCAGCAATGAACAAGCAAGGAGATAACAAAATCATTTGGGCAGAAACTAAGTGGAATATTTCGCGGCGCAAAATTCATAGAGTAATCGGTGTTTAATCAGGCATCCTTTCAAATGGACGATAACATGATAAAAATAATCGAGGTATACAATGCAACTCGGTAGAATATTTGGACTTTGTTGCCACTGCTATGAGGCATATATAAGTTCTACATTGCTCGCTGTTTCATGCGCCTGTTGCAATTCTGTATTCACAAAGCTTGTAACGGCAGCATTGTCTTCTCATGCATATATCTGTGCACGAATATTTCTAATTATTTGTCTGCGTCTCTGGTACGTACTACATTCAGATGGAAAACCACAAATTGGGTCGACAGTTGCTCAATTTTGACGCTTTTAAGTAACAATACGATCAAATAGTAGGAAATCCCGTTCATCAACCGGTGTCGCATTCGCAGGACAGTTCGTGTACGAGTAACAGACAATGAAATGTAATTACAAGTTGCCGATATTTCAGAGATTATTGAGTTATATTTAAAAGGCGATTTGGCTACTTTGTACGTTTTTGCGATTCTGCCCTCTGAAAATGTGTTGTGACAACATGTGCGTGTGACCATCGTTCTGTCTGCTAATTTCAACTCAGAATCCACTGAAGCTGGAGTTTTAAAAGTTGATGAATATAATACACATTATAGGATGACCTCCTGTACCACTTATTCACGCTGATGCAACAATTTGAAAGCAGCTGTAAACATTTAAGTTCCCAAGAAAATTGGTGGCATTTCATATTGGCTGGATTTCTGTTTTACATTGCTATGCTCGCACAAAAACAAGCATTTTGCAAGTGATTCACGCATAGTCACGGCAGTTGAAACATGATGCCATCATACTAAGCATATAATTTTAGACTTGTGGGACTGGCCCAGGTGACCTGATGCAAAGGCGAGCTGTGCCAGCTTGTCTGACGCTCTTCTCCATTTGTTTAAGAGATTCGCATGAGCGGGCGATTCGTTTGAAGCATGAAGATATTCTAGCGGATGTTTCATTGTTTGTTAGGGTTTTGGGGAGACTGCTCGATTTTATGAGCGGAATTCTAACAGCATTTACTATTGCAGCTCTTCTGGTAACTTATGCTTATTGAATGTTCTTCACTTTTCTGCTGATATGAATGCGGCATGTTAACTTGTCAGAACGGAATTTAATTTTTGACATATCAGCTAAATTTGATTTGCTGACTGCTAAGTTGAAGAAATCTCTCTACATGGTACCGTAGATTATCCTTCATAGGTTCACCTATTCAGACTGTTTAGTTCCAAAACTATGAGTTTAGAATACGACTTTGACAATAATATTCACATTCGTTTGCTGCAGTCATCTTGCTTTCTTGACGGAAGTGATGCCGACTGGCAGCAGCCGAATTATTCACGAGTAGATTACCATAAACACTAAGTAACGCTTACGGTAGCGCCTGGTGTAGTGCACAGCGGTGCTGTAATTGGGAATGCATCACCTCATGTTGGGTAAGGCTGCTTCAGATCTAAGTCACTGAAAGAACTGGTCTTGGAGCACATCGATGCCTTTAACTGCAAAGAAATTGGCTCCTTACCCTGCAAGCTATGGAACTAATGAACGGTTTATTTAATGTACACAGCTTTAGCTTTCCAGTCATTATACAGCAACACTACGTACTATTCAGTCTTAATTTACCCCATCAGTAACGGCGAAAATCTTGATGAAACCTGCTGAGATCGTACGACAGGATAACATAGTTAAAGTTTGGAATCTTTTATCGGTGAACAGCACCGAATGCGTATAGCACTTCTAGCAACAATTAAAATCAGTATATTCCAAAAAACTCGGCCAAAAATGCCTTTCTCAGTTTTTTGTTAAACGCGTCTTTGAAGGATGCAACACCACCTAATTCTTGGTGACGCCTTCCTTAACCTGGTGATTGGTGAGTACTTTGGCTGCCTTTTCTTCGAATGGCTTTCGTGAGTGTATGACAGCTATAAATAATCGGCGCGTAGCAGTGCTGAGAAAGAAACTGACGTCCTGAGATGTTCCGGAGGAACCTGCGCAAACTTATGGCCCCTTAAAGCTGCTGCAAGGGTCTATCCGTGTTCCCCAACTCATCTTCAACTTTACTATAAGTAAGATGAGATTCGTAGTCCTCTCAATGATGACCTTATCGTTTGGTCTCAGCACGTCGGCTGTGTAATCGTCTCGCTGACATGTTTGAGTGAGGTGGAAAAACTTCGGATAACGAAGATGATAGTCGAATACTGCATGAGTAATGCGCGTTGCAAGCACCTCCAAATGAACCAAATGATCAATGAAATTTTCATAGAAGCATTTCCTTCATAGTTAGAACAAAATCAACTGCTACAAAGGCAGGATCTTCAGTAATCGACATTTAAATGCCCATTAAGGTAATGGAGCCAATCTAGATATATGTGGTCTCCGTCTTCTGTCTCATCTGTTGGTATCAGAGATAGAGGTATAAGAGATGAATACGACCATTATCTGTTGCCTCAGATTACTGTACATTACAATCCGCTCTACGGAGCTCACTAGCTTTCCGAATCTGGTATTAGATGCAACTCGTTTACATGCATCATGCAATATAATACTTTGCTTTTATTGCTAAGTGATAGACGTAATGGCGACGGTGATTTAAGCAAGGTAGTTTAATGTACAGCTATTCTATGGTGTTTTCTAATTAATGTAGAAGAAGGAAGTGGAGTGAACGGAGGATACTGTGAGGTTTGACGGAGTGCATCAGCGTTAACTTAGTGAAAGTGAGCGAACATATAGGATTTCTTGTCAGTTTCATCGTTCTCTGGGCAAACATTTTTGCAGAGTCTGTTGTTAAACTCATTCCTCATTATTTTAATAGTTTACTTTGTTGATGCTATCAACTTATGAAAAAATATTATTTCTATCGAGACAAGCAGTGCAAGTGATAAACGACCCACTAGGATATATTTTTCCCATTATCAATGAAATGTTGCGTGAAGCGTTCTCGAAGCATTCACCAAGCAAAGGAATGCTTCTCAGTAGTTAATTTATATCTGCGCTTGCTTCAGAGAATAGTACATCTTGAGGATCAGAATTCCAGTGGCTTTCATCTCATATTATATGCAAGCGAATACCAAAAAGGATAGAGAGAAGAAAGAACGAAAAAAACGGAGAAAAGTGTTTACCCGTGTCTGACAGATCTCATGCTGGAGGAGTGTAGCTGTTGAGTTATGAGGCGAGCAGTGTTTTGCGAGGAAATGAGCATTTTGCCGCAATCACGTATACATTCGTGTGATCGGTACCATATTTTCCGCTTTAACAATTTTATAGCACTTGTCCTTGCCACATTCACGCCTCAGTGTCCTTCTCTATGGCAAGCCTATTGAAATCCACGAAGGAATCGCCTTGCAAGAAAGAGCCAACAATTAGAAAAGTAACCAACTCAAAATGGTCCTAAATTTCTAGTTCGCATATTTTATTGAATTTTTTAAAAATTTCTGCAAATACGCACTAAGGGATCGCAACGCTTTCATATTAGCACATTCGCATATCTGTATATCTAGTATTTTAAACTCGCAAGCGATTGAAGCCCTGAATTTGTGAAATTTGGCGTATAAAACCTACAGCAGAATATCCATAACGCATTTTTCGCAGATCGATCCGATCTTTTCGATGCAACTCGCAGTGTTGTAAAGCTTTTGTTCCACAGTAGTTAGGTGCAAGTAAACGACGAATTCCAAGTGCGAATTTATACAATTGCTGATGCCGCAAAAAAACGCATTGTTAAATAGCACATCACTTCTCGTTATTTGGGCCGCTGTTTTTTGTTATTGCTCGCCTGAAGAGAATCGCAAAAAAAAACTTGTTAGCACTTGGCACGCTTTTGATTTTATATGATCTAAAGAAAAGAAATTTTCTTCGGTAATCGACGAATAATTGAGAAGCCAGTGAATTTGTTTTTATGAAAACGGATACCCGCAAAACTCATTACGGCTAATCAATTTCTTGGCGTAGGTATATATGTGAGTCTATCTCTTTACCAATTTCAGCAATGGAACAAGCAAAGAAAAAATCGTGAAATTTGATGCGCATACTCTCCACCACATAGTTGCCCTTCATACAAAAACATTATTCCAATACGACAGTGGGGTTGGTGCTTACAGTTGATGATATTGAAATATATGAAGCATGCAAAGGCGGCCACGATATGCGCTTTTGTAATCCCGTTCATTAAGCCTGGTGGCATTAGTAATTATCAGCACTGCATTCATTTTTAATGGAACCGACCGCTAGGACAGATCCATGAACGATTTGTTTTTCTTGTTGTTGCCACTTGGCCAGTTTAAAATGCCGCCGAGTTGATGTAAATAGAACGACCTTACTGGAATGCAGAATCACATTGCGCTTTAGGCATACTTAGATGTCTTTAATTATTTCGAAGATAGACAGGTGAACTCGATAGTATCAATAAATGAACTCGAAAACGTTGAAGATATTAACTGTGCAAAATACCATAATGACCAAGAAAGACAGCATTTGACTTTCCATTTAGGGCGATTTTACCCAATGAATTATACTCACAAACTTTTCTCAAAGCAACGCTATACTGCATAGTATCGTAAACGCTTCAGATGACTTATTGTACGCTTTACCTCATCGACGCGAATTTGACTTGACCTGCTGCCTATTGCAGCACTAATAGCACGTTATGACACATGCAAGTGCTTTAGATGCCACTGATTTGCTGTCTGAAAGCAATTAGTTGGTTGCATTTTCAAAGTGCGTTGATATTTCACTACTCGAACTTGAAGACTACTGAATCCTATTCAATGAGAGCTAGAAACATTTATTTGTTTTTGTTTTTTTTTTTTTTTTGCTATACTAGATGGCGACAACAAAAATCTTAAATCACAAAGATAGAAACAAGCTGATGTAGGGAGCATTTAAAAGTCGTTCAGAGATGCACTCACCCGGTAGACGTTGTTCTTGTTAGCATTGTTGGCTAGCATTTACAAGCAAGCTAAGCGGTGCGTTCGGTTATTCTTTTGCGTTTGCATTTCCCGGTAATATTTCAAAAATACGTTAGCCGTCAAATATTTCCGCAGTACTTATGACAATCACTATTCGATAGTAGCTTATGTAGAGCAATCATATTGAATATTCTTTTATCGTTTCATGCAACAATAATGCATCTATAATCGAAAATATTTTTTGTTCGATGTTATTGCATTTTTCATATATTTGACGCTTATCGCACAAAGGGGGAATTTAAGAAACATCGTAAAATAAAATCTGCGAATAATGAGCAATCTAATTTCGCGTTTTTTTGTTTCGTGATTAGTGATTAAAGTTTTAATGACTAAATTATCGCCATCATTCTTGGAAATTCCTATATTAGTGGTAAATGACTAACGAGACTCGAATGATCGGTTAAGAAAATTACAAAAACAGCTCTCTTATTGCTTATGATGAAAGCTATTTATATAGAAATATTCAACAGCTCAAATAAAAGTACTCCAAAATAGATTATTTTAATCAGCGAGAGCATAAGTTTCAAAAAATGGATGTGAAGTCTTTCTCTACGTATTTATATAGAATGATAATGACCTACACTAGACAAACTGTCGAGTGTGATCAAATGCTCCTTTATGAACGAGCTGACCCAATCGATGGATTTCACCATTACGCGAATGATGTAATCGCTTTCTTCTACGATTAGGCCGTAGTGCATTGCCGTTGTATTTCGATGACGGATTAACATCAGTGTGGACAAACGATGTACGCCTTTAGGCATCTTTCAAAGTGGAATTCTCTAAGGCAATCAGTCTCTCATGTCAGCTTATCTAACGCATTCAACACATTCGATATTTCTACCTTATTTCACTAGAGCGCTGAAGGCAAAAAAATATTGACTACTAATAGTTGTTGACATCGCATTTTCTTTTTTGTTTTGCTTTCGAATTCATTTTTCGTTGCATTTAAATTTATTCATAGCTTAAGTGTTGTGAAATTTCCACTCGCACCTTCCTAACTAGATTTGATGTTCATTCAAAACAAAGATTAATGTTGAGTGGATGCGGGAAACATGAGGAAGAATGCCTTAGCAATACACGAGACTTTTTGCACAGATAATTTTTCAGCGCATTTAGGGTTAGAAGATCAGCTCTCGATTGTATATGAAGCTCTGCAAATAGAAATCTTCGAATAAACGCTCTTAGAAACAAAGATCTGGATGAGGGCACAGACTCCCAAAGAGCAACACAATCTTTGAAGTCACTATCTCGGGACACAGGAGGGAATTAACAGGTTCAAAAAGGGTGGTGGGAATTTACTCATTCATTTCACTCTTGCGAGGGCAGTATGCTATTTTTTAGGGATGTTGGGGGAAGACCTCTTAATTTTCGACCGTTACAAGCTGATTGTCGAAAACTAAAGGTTGCTTCGTGCTGTTGTCAAAGACACTATAATTATTCCCTCAATTTTTCATTTCTTTTTCTTCAGACTTTCTCATCATAAAGGGCATCGAAGGCTGTTGTACTTACGCCAAAGATCCTAGACGCTGATGTTGTGATGTTGCCTATGCGAATGCCAATCGTTGCTATTCAAACGTTTCGCTTTTTACGTTGCTGGGTTCTGCGCTATCGAGAATGCGACGCACAGTTGTCTTTATAGGCGTAGCGACATACCTTGGCCCATTCTGCAAGCCAAAATGAGCTGCGGTTCAGTATTATCACTCAAAGCTTCATAGAGTTCTGCTAAAGTGCAGACAATAAAAGTTTGTGAAACCTTATGCGGATATGTATATATTAAATAGAAGATCGAGAGGTGTGATGCGTATCAAAATTTCAACAAGTGACTTCATTTTCCTCCCTCCGTGATCCTTGTTCTTCTTTATGAATAGGTTTTTATCCTAGATGTCGCATGCTGTCGAAGCGGCCGCTATTTTTTCATCTTCCACGCTACTTTTACATTTGATTTCTCTTTAATCTGAGCAAATATTTCCCAATTTCGTTAAAAATACTCTGTCATAGCCCATAGTTTACTTGATCATCTACATATAACAAGCTTTCACTGAAGTGAAGATACTGGAACTTTTCAAAAATATAAACGATATGAAAGTCGGTTAATATGATTAGAGCATATGGCTAGATTATCATTTTTAACGGTAGAATTCCCGATGATATTTTTATCGGTAAAATTTCTCGACGATAATATCCCAAAACATCACTATTTCACCAGTAGAGGAAAATTGGCAACAAATCACAAGGTCAGCACGTTGAAGTTCAATGTTGCTTTCAAACCAATGCTTGTGAGAATCAGACCATCCGTTCGCGAATGTAATTTTTTTTCGAGCGTTTAGTCTCTTTTACGATCAGTAGTGCTTGCCGATGAATTTACGATATGTTGCATTATAAGCCGGTCGAATGAAAAACCTTACTTTGTCTAGATGCATAATATGTGATAAAAAATGCATCCTTACTGCTTTGCATCCATTGTTTTTTTTTTTTTAGTTTCCTTAGGCTCGTTCTTTATATCATTTCACTACAAGAAATATGTGGCTTACTTAAGTGTTGAGCTTACTTTTGGCAAATTGCTCGCATCGCTACTACGCTAGTTTCATAACGAGTGGGAATCGATAGGTGTCTTATTAGTCATGAAGAAGAGTTGCACTAAGAAGTCGAGCTGTAGCATATTGGTATTGCCAGTTATATGGAAGAATAGGTAAGCGATAACCGGGAATTTTTATAACATTACGCTACTAATGGACAAGTGTGAAAAATTTTGCAATTACGAATGATAAGATGACAGAACACCAGAGTGGCTGTGATCATATAAGGTTTCCTAAATCAGTCAGATCGAATCAAAAACGATAGCGTGTCACCTAATGTAATCTTTCGCTTGAGGACCGATTGGTCATACAATTCGACTGCCTCAATTGCACTTTTGTTCACGCTGAACTGGGCTAACATATGCGTGCACAATTTTGTCAGTAATGCTGAACTGGGCTAACATATGCGCGCACAATTTTGTCAGTACTGTAACTATCTCATAAACCGTAAACGGCGCAATTAGCTGCATCGATCGATATTCTCATGACGAAATTGCGTTTACCAAATTTCATCACTACAGCTCTTCTAGTTCGCATATGAGACAAAGAGACCAACATGCAGGCACATAAGAATGAATACGTACGCAACGTGATGTGTGCACACAGTTATGAATTTGCAGAAAAAAATCTGATCGAATTGTTAAATGCGTTTGTAGGTCGAATTGGGGCACTTATGAAAAACATCGTATTAACAGAATACTTTCAGTACTGCAGTGATGTTTAAAATAAAATAGCAAAGACATTCTTGCAAATAAATGGCCCTATGGCTAGGCAACTATTTAGTGCGTCCATAGCAATGTGTTGCTGATTGAGAACGAAGAAATGTATTTCCTAGACAATGTAATTAGTAGCCCGCAAACTGCGGTGATGTTTGCAGGAACGTACGTCCAGAAATACAGGGAGAAGTGTTTAGGACGAGGAGGGGGGGGGGGGTGGGGGGGGGGGGGGGGGGGGGGGGGGGGGAAGGGCTAGTTTACGTGTCTTATGCCAAAGTTTAGAAGCCGTTCTCCGAGTAAAGATGCCAGATTTTAAGTCGCATGTGTTTTATAGCTGCAGCGATGGTCATTAAAATTCAATCTTAACGTTAGGCGTTCACTTTGTTTGTGTGAACGAATACAAATTACTTTCTCTTTCGTTGTTTGATGCGCGAATTACAGTCATTCCTCTGGTTTGGCCGTAGACTCAATTACTTTGCTGAAGGGTTGGAGGACTCACCGATCTTGCTATTCTATTATTGTTTTGCAGTGCACCGCATCGCCATAGGACGCTAATGTTTGGTGAAAATTGTAATTTAGTTAAAGAGGAATTGAAGGAATTTGCTCCAAACAACACGTCTATGGAGCGGCATCTTTGCTAGAGGGGCTTTTAAAGCTAATAAGTGCATAGCTATGAGCATCGTTCACTTTGACTGCAACGCCTCCCTACGCCCACCATTGAGTAAATAAATGCAATCGGTTTATTGCGTTGTACGAGGCAGCGAATTAAAATGTTCTAGGTGAGCAAAGAGCTATCATTCGCTCATATGTAAATATTTGCAAGTGCATTGTTATGAGATACGAAACAAGATCACTATTTTAAACATATGAACTGGGTTAATTCTTACGGAACATTGAGTGGCTATGTTTAGGTCGAATTTCTGGAGAGAAGTAGGGCAAATTATGACTTCATCCCGTTAGGGTTAGATTATTTCACCTTATCTTTATGACTGTAGGTAGATGTATTTGCAGGGGTATTCCTATGTTTATAAAGTTGTTCAAAGTAAACCACGGCCTATTACCACCGGGAACATTGCCTACCAGTATAAGTTGTGGTTGCCAGCATGCGAATTGACTAAAACGAGTACTCTTTGAATGATGTTATCTTCGACGGCATTTTTTTAAATAGAAAAACATCGGTTGCGTCAAAATTGATCATGCCGCACAAAGCAAAGTCACGGCGAATCATTACAATCAACACTGTAGCATCTACGAGAAGAGGGAAAGCATGGAAAACCACATTTGTTTGGCTAAAATATGCACGCATAGCTTACTTACAGCGTCCATACTGAAACCAACTGCCTAGCAGCACAAAATTGGTAGTTGTGCTTTGAAATTAAAGAAGACAGTTGGAGTAGCATGAGAAAAATTCCTTGTAAACTACAGATTTTTAGAATTTTTACGGCATTTCTTCGAGCAATTCAAAACTTCTGAATATGGTGACGTTTTTTAACCGCTAGATTTACATGCTGCGAAAGAAGAATGGCTCAAAGACGTCTATCGCACTCTACTCTCATTTTTTGCAAGGGAAAGGTTGAAGGGAGGGGGAGAGGTGGTAGAATGACGATGGCATAGTGCTGTGAAAGTTGGAAGTTATCTGGGTCTGTTTTTCCATGCAACAACGCCTTTCATTTTTCTTTGAAAAAGACTGTCGATAACCGTTCAGCGACATTCGTTCAGAGCGTGACCTCTGCTAATAGGTTATAGCCATTTCCATCATAGAGGCAATTCATTGAATTATTTGCAGAGTTTTTTATGCTTTGAGATGCTTGTTTTAATCTATTCCCCGTTCTTGGCGGTTATGAATCTGATTGTATCTATGCAGTAGCACCATGCTCGGAAATTAGAGTTCTCGAAGAAAGTTGAACAAACGCTTACACAGGCATTGTAGTCGAAAATGGAGAATACGTAGAATATGTTATTCATTTACACCAGTCTGAGTGAAATAGAACTGAGCGGCAGCGTGCCAGATTGACCGTTAAAGGCGATTGACAGTCGCGCACCACCCAACAGTGTTTTAATGAATGAATGGCTTTAAGTTTTTATGCGTCAGGAATAGAAAGCCGAGAAACGGTCTGTTCTTGTACAGTTGAAAGCGTACAATAAGCAGTATACGTGGCAGAGACAGGTAACTGATTTGACGGTTGACTTGGCGACCGAATTCCTTCTCATGCATAGGAGAGAGAGGCAGCTGACTGGGTGCGTGACCGTCTTTCTAGAAAGACCCACCTCCCAATTGAAAAAGCCTTCAGTTCACGGTTGCGCGCTCTTGACTTCTCAGCGTCCAAGTTCCTATGATCGCCCTTCTAAGAATCACATTTCTTCTTATAGTAGCTATCCATAGTCCGATAGAGTCGAATTTGAGTTGGTATGCATGCCTAAAACCTTGAAATCTTTTCTAGCCAGTGAGCTCCATCTCGCTTCCGTTTTCACTCTCTAGGGAAATATCGCTTAGCGGATTCGGCAAATATAATAGACCAACGTTTCGTTCGCTGAGATATTCAAGCTTATCAAGCTTTGCTGATCAAATCGCCTAGTAATAGTCTGACGTCACCTGTTATGCAATATACGTCGATGCATTTCAGATTCGACCAACTGGACCTTCAAGTCGAGTTGATCGTTAAAAAGACCACAACTGTTGCATGTTAGCACACTGAATCCATTTATTGGAAGACATAGATAGAGAAGGAGTTGTATGAAAGACGAGTAATTTTCTTGAAGAAGGAGAGAGGGTTTTATTATCCTGTTTTCCATTAAAGAGAAGGAAGGAGTATATGAAGGAGAATTAATTGCTCAAGAATATAGCTCATTCGCTGTAATGGTTATGACAGACTGATGGAGTTTAACGGCATAAAAGAAAACTTAAGGGAAAAAGCAACTCATATTTCCTCAGAAAAAATGATCCTCTTCCTCTTTCTTTCGACTTCCTCTGTTTGCACGTTATGACAACGAAGCGATATTAGGTGAGCATAAATAACTCAAAACAAGTACGAAAGCATTGTAGATAGACTCTGAGTATATTTGAAGATAAACGAACTTTCACTGCAGAGATAAAAAAATTTAAAAGTGAGTTGAAGAACGACGGAGCATTCCACCCAAATGCAAATATCCCACAGCGACTCATCACGTCAGTGCAGGATTCTCTTAAATGCATTGCCAAACTTCACCAATCAATTGTGCTGTATGTCTGCGTTAAGGCGGCTCGTTAAGTGTATTTCTCTTCGCCACTTCAACCAGAAAGGCATTTTTCTCAATGCAAAATGAACGAGCTTCGCAGTTTATTTTTACCCTAAATGTTATGCATCCAACGATGTCGTTCTAAGTTGCGCATAGTCTGGATGTCCATTGCCAATTGCCTAACGTATCTGCAAGACAGTTCGCACTCGCTTCCATGTGCAACTAAGCATATGCTGAATAACGCCGAATCCCACTCATTTACACTACATTTTGAAAACTGTATGCTATAATAGCGCTGTCATTTTGATTCCACCTTAATTCAAAAAAATTGATAGCAATTTTTAAAAAAAATTTTTTCCTCTGGAATCTTTCACAAGTGAGATGTTTTGCCCGAAGGAGTTTTATCCTGTTTGAGCTTTAAATTATAGAAAATAAAAGTTCCTCTTTAATCCCTTTTCAAATGATGGGAAAGAAAAGTACCTCTTAATCCCTAAGTTACAATTTTATAAAGTGGTGGGCATTATCGCCAATTCTTCAAGAGGATACTAACGAACAACGTGGCAAATTAGCTTACCCACTGTTTCTCTAAACTTGAATAGTTTGAACTCAACATTTGGCATCACTATAGTAAACGTACTTGAATGTGTCACATACAAACATTTAGCACAGACATGTGAGTATGCGCAGCGGAGAAATAAACCCACAGAGTAGCGGATGGGGAGCAATTGAGCCAAATGCCTATCATGTGCACCAGCTAAGAAAGCGTTGCTTCGTCACCATTCTGCTAATATTAACGTTTCTATCTTCTATGCCATTTCATTGGACCTCAATGAGGTTATCTATCCACTATTAAAATGTGCTTAATGAGTGATGAGGAAACCATAACTGATCCTCAATAGTGCCGCGAAAAACGATGGTTAATGTGAACAAAATTGATCGCGATAGACATGTAATAAAGGACAGGCGGGTTTAATTCATGATGACATGCATAGAGCAGAAAAAGAAAACAGATACGTTGGGAGCATAGTGTTAGAATGCCATGCAAAAAAACGAAAGACATGCTACAACTGGAAGGTCGCATACAGAGAGAACTTCTAAAAGCAGATCATTTTTGGTGCCAAGTATCTACTCGCTCGAATATTTATTGAGGCAGTCATCGGCGCTTTGCTACTTAACAATTTTTGATCAGCAGTGATGCATTTGTAGTCGTCCAACAATGATGTCAGATATTTCATTTGAGCAAAACGCGATGTCTAGATCGGTTGCGAGTTTTCTTTCTTCTTTTGTACTAATCTTTATATTGCGTTTCATTGAAAAGACTTCTGAAACATCGTGGAGGAGAGTAAAAATATTTTGATTAGAGGAATTTTTTGCACAAATTGAAAAAAGAAAGAAAATGAGAGGCACTTCTTCTCTACGGAAATTATCTTCTCTGATAGCTATCATCTTTGAGAATTAAAAGAAAGTGGAAACTTTTGTTAAGTGCCGTATTCTAACACATCACAAAAAGGCTACACAATGAGCAATTATTGTATGCGTTAAACTTTTAGCAGTGATGTATTTTCTGTACGAATGACAAACAGAATGTATCGTTGAAGTTTGGCTTTTGGTAAATAATTTTCGACTGATTTGTAGAATAATTGCAAATTATTATAAAAGGGTGATTCTTCATCATTTGAAACTAACGACCTTTACGATTGATTGTTGAATGGAATTATACATGAAATGATTCAAAAAGTCTATGATGCCGAAATTTGCAATTCCCGTGAAACTACCCATACAATACCAGGTCTTTTTTAAATGAGGGCAATTTAACCGATGAGATGAAATTGCGGTGGAAATAGCAAATCCTTAAAATTATGCGATCCTAGATGGCTCGATGAGCAGTCCCATTAAAGCAGCTTTTCTACGAAAGGAGCATTCACATGCACTAAAACAAGAGACCTCGCGGACAGTTCCAAAGTGATTAGAATATGCTATCACTTCTAAAGTCAGTCAAATCCTGAACTTTCGCGCAAACTTTGTGCATGGTCTCGCTTCTTTTCGCTGTAGCACCTTTTGCTATTCAAATATTGAATCTGTTGGAAACTGGAATTGAATGAGAGAATCAGAACTTGCTAGAAAGACGTTTTAGGTGTCCTTATCGTGGCTAATCTATAATTTTAAGGAGCATTAGCCCGCTAACGAAATGATCCAAGATGTTCCACCAAGTATCTATGTGCCAATTTCACCAACCTATGAGGATTCTGATGAAAATTGCTTTAACTTACAAGCTTGAAAAATTGGTGATGTTTTGTATATAATAGACATTGCTCTTGCAGGTCGACCAACGCCAACCGCCGAATGGATAGACAGCCGAGGTGGTGTGATCAGCACGAAATCCGCCCGCTATAAGGTATGTTCTAGAGCAACTCGCAAGATTCATTGTTAGCGTCCATTTGGTACTCTAGCATGGCACTCTTTTATTTCTTTAATTGGCAGTTGTGGCAGATTTTTCTAGCTGATGCCAAATTTCACATAAGGTCGTTGCTTTATTCTCGAATCGCAGCACGACGTGACGAAACCATGGGTAGCAAACGTTCTGTCATGCAAAGCTGACGCCACAAGATGCAATGACACGTAGAAATCTAAGGCCTTGAGCGTACAACTTTCCTCCCATTCTTGTCGGGCGTTTCCCATAGTCTGCACTCATTAAGATAGCACTTCAATCACACACAAGCACAACAGCAATGACAGTGCATGAACTCTTGTGTTAAGTCGGTTGATGGGAGTGCGCTTCATTTCAGTGATGAACATAGTGAGGAAATTTTCAGCGCTCGTGACACTTTTGTTGAAGTGAATAAAGGTTTACTGCGCCATCGATTTTAGCAGCCACACCTTTTTGGTTAACAATAGTTTTTCATCAAGAGGTTTTCATTTGCACTGCCATCAGCCATTTTTAAGCGGCTTTCGAACCAGCTGAACATCCCTCCCCACTCCCTCCCCCCCCACCCCCCATCTCTATAGAATGTTGCAATATTTTTATCGGACTATCCCCTTCGTGAACTGTTTCCGCTGCTATGGGCAACTTTCATGGATTGACGTTCTAAGAATTTATCGCAATGAACCCTAAGACGCCAGAACACAGATCTGTTTGTAAGCTTTGTTTAATACTGACGTGAACTTTAACGAGGGCTTGAACTAAATGCTTCAAGTTGGTGGGCTAATCACTATGCTCAATGAGGGGTTGCGGGAACTCCATAAAAGTGTGCGAACAAATTTACATAAAGGTTTGCGCTCAGCAGGTGATTTCAGGTTTACATAAAACTTTCCATAAAGTAAAAGGTTGCATGTCTAAAATGCTTATGACGTTCAGTATAAGTGCGTGAACAAATCTTCAACACAAATTGCTTCATCGACAAAACATTAAATGAGTTTATTAGTACCGTTAACCTTCCTTGAAGATGGATGAACAGAATGTTCATCAATGTTTTAATGATCTCCCTTTTTTTCTAAAATTTTAGCATAGTCTGAAATGTTCATAAATAGGAGTGAAATTGCATTCTCTTCGTTAAGTTACAATTGAGAGTATTCTTTCCTAGCTTCCTTTACAAAAATGTATTCCACACATTCGTTTTGCTTTTAGGGATCTCAAATGGTGGCTTTCAATAGCCAAGAACTTTGCTAACCACATCTTCTTGTAACATTTGCGATAAAAAGATTCATTAGCTTACAGACGCTCTTAGATGCCTATTGAATTGAGCATCAGATTCTTCTATGATCACTTTTATTATACTTCGGGGGGAGAAGATTTTCTTTTCGACTAATCTCCCTTTCCATTGCTGCGAACGAACATTAGTCAAGATGTTTCACTAATAGCATGCTCTCGCCGTGAGATAAATTTGGAACTATTGAAATTCGCTCTTAGCGATTGCCTTTCCTTCTCGGCCTGCTCCTAATCCTCACCATTCTAATCGAGCAAATAAAAGTTTGGAAAAGTTGTTTCTTGCATTAGAGCCTTTTGCAAAGAAGATGCCAATAATCCTGGCTAAAAGCATCAATTGTGCAGTTTCTTATAGTAGGTACTATAGATCGTTACTGATAGCAGTGAAGGGAACGACTCTCACGCATGCTCAAGTTTTTTGCCCCTACCGCCATCTATGAGTGGCGTGTTCTGTGTATAGAAATAATGGCCATAAACGTGCATGATCGGTATTAGGGAATTGGACCGAAAGGAATGTATATCGCGATATGCGCATGGTAATACTTTTTTGGCAATATCCTGATTTCGGAGCCTTCTTTGTCCAATACTATATTGCTGACGCACTCTTAACGCCGCCAATGAGACATTAGAACTTTTCAAACACCTTTGGCTTATTCTCATTTCGCGCCGTTTTGCTTAAATCTTTTAGGTTGCATTCTCAAATGAATGCGTGATAATTCATGCTGAGAGAATAAAATCAAAACTTTCTCCCAGTTCTATTCGGTGGAATGAGAAAAGTTCTTTTAATTTCTTTTTTTTTACATCACTTGAAAATAAGCGACAGCTAGTTGTCCTCTGCTGGTAATATCTCTTTATTTTTCTGGGTCGCATTCGCTCTTACACTGTTAATCGGAAGATTTTCTATCGTTAATTTTAATTGAGGCGAAAGTACCTGGCGATATTTTATTTGAATTGTTAGCAAGAGAAAAGATGAAGGTAAACTCCACCTCTAAGAGTTATTCGTGGTCATTTCAACATTCTTATAGGTGACCACCTCAGGGAATCAATCGACATTAACAATTTGTGGCATAAAGGCAGACGACAAGGGCAGCTATTCGTTACGCGTGAAGAATAGAGCTGGCGAGGATAAATGCGACGTTCCTATAGAGGTAAAGTGACTATTTATTGTGCTATATTTGATGGTTTCTTGCAATATTGGTCCAAAATAGCATTTATGATCGCTGATGCATTAGTTTATACTCACTTTGGAAGCAGTCATTTCACGATTTTTCTTCCAAAAACGAACAAATGGGAACAGAAAAAAAGCGTATATGTCGAGATGTTTCTTGAGTATTTGAGCAAATTCGTTGATGCGTATATACTTGAATTACAATAAAATTGTCGATAATCAGCAGTAAACTATTGCTGTTTTAATTTTCCGGCTTAGGATTTGATGGAATATTCGTCACCTTTCGAGGGAATATTGATTCTCGAATGCAAAGCGTCATAGGTTTTTATTTTGCTATTGCGCAAAAAATGAAATATGCACTCGTGTGCACGCATTGTTCGTAGGGTATTTATTGCATAATTAGGCGTAGTGTTATCATATTTTCTATCCTTTCAGAGATATTAATGTAAGTAAGGGGGAAAATGCTGGTCATAAGAAAGGATGCGAATAAACAGCATTAAACAAAATAGCTAATGAAAAAATCCTGTTTGTGAATCGAGAGACAGCTTTTACTCACGCATGCTTAATGCGTTTTTAGAAAAAAAAAACTTGAATCTTCTCCAAATGCAGTTCATCAGTGTTAAACGGCAGATGACAGTCAAGAAATATCAGTGGCGTAAAGTGCACCGCAGTATCATGAGTTCTATCGATGCTTTGATTCCTTTTTGCTTATTTCTTCTGTGAGAGGAACAAAGTTTTTTTATAATTGCAGTTGCACGAACTCCCAGCAGTTTCAAAAAGTGCAAGTTCAGTACGAGACTAGGGATTGGGAGGGATTAAGACAATCAGGAACTAATACTTTCAAAATTTGTAGCATTTGTGATGTATGGACTGAATAACTTACTTGATCATCACAATAGGTCACTGACCGTCCCGTTCCTCCTGGTCGACCAGTTGTGCAGGATCAAAACGTCGACTCGGTACGTCTTCTATGGGCTACTTCAATGCAAGATGGCGGGAGTGCAGTTCGAAACTACACAGTTGAGATGCGTAAGGTTGGTGCCATTCCTGAAATTATCATTTTATGACCAACCATATACTTTCCAGCTCTCTGAAGCATAAAATTACGGCGCTAACGAAGGAACAGTGCATCTGTTCTCACAAAAACAACCAGCTGTAAACTTCGGCGATCCTATAGATCACCATGCACCTCTGTATTCCAGTTGGTCGTTTCAAACACAGTGATACTTTAATCACTTTATAAGCATTATAACAGTTACGAAGAATAGGTCAAAGGAGTTTTCCTGCTGCTGTACACACAGTGTTTTGGGGTGAAATTTTACTTGAAATGCAGAAAATGCGAGGCATGAGAGGCATTCGTTCTGACAGCGAGCGTTCTAGAAATGTCACCTCTTTTTCAATTTCTTTTCTTCAATGATGCCAATATTCGCGTCAATACTGAACAATCGAAAATTATATGGCTCTTGGGTGCGACGACCGGCATGCTTCCAATGTGATATATTAATGCATTTCATAGTCCTAACATGTCTCCCAAACCATTTTCCACTTTCTGCAGGCGGCTGAAGAAAAGAAGAAACATCGCAAATACACACGCATATCTGTCGTTCCTTTGAATCGTATACATATGGAATTGGTCTAATAAGGAATCGGTTATTCATAAATATTTGACTTCGTCTGTAGCCGCTGTTTGGGCCTTCGTGATACCCGCTAAAAATTTTTTTTGTGAATGAGAGGAGGATTTATGAATTGGCCCGCATGGCTTTCAAATTGCTGAAACGAGTTTGCATGTGTCGAGAGGAAAATAATACGTATGTATGGGGATATTTGCATTGTCGTTCGAAATCTGTTTTCGGTTAATCTTCGAGTGCTATGTCGTAGATTGCGGAAGGGACTGAAAAAAGAGGGAATCATTTGATGAGCGCATACAAAAGTCTCGGTTGCTAAACTTGATGGCTATTCAATAATGAGAAAGTTGCTCTACAGTTTTTAATTCCAGTTCGATTTCGGTTTTGGTGTTGTTGTTGTTTGAAAGGCAAAGCACAGGAATGAACATATTTGTGCTTTGATTTGACGAATTATTTCCGTGCTGAACAACCGTTATGGCTTTATTGAGCTCTTTTGGAACAGTTCAGTGCAAGTTTCTTGATTAGACTACATGGCATTTATTTCGATGCAAAACGAGCGGTAATCGTAGGCTAGAGGCTAGTGTGCTGATTTAACTCACTCGAAATCATTTGACCCTTATCTCTCCTCGACAGCGGAAAGACCACCAGAATTCGAATCAACTGGAGAGATGCTAAAGGGGACCATTTAAACAGCGTTGCCGCACTGAGGTTTTATTATTTATTCCGGAAACGAGCAGAATTCTCTTTAAATTTAACTTTGCTAATGCACACGGCCACTTTCTTCTTTGTAAGGCGAAGGTATTAAAGATCAGTCAAAGCTTAAACCCAAATGAATACCTAGCTACAACGAATCGCAGCATCGTTTCGGTGTGGTCACGATTGCATTGTTTTAGATGTTTAGAGATGCATGAGAAAATAAGTGAGAGCGAATATTGCGTTGACAAGGCTATGCGCATTTCATTAATCAATGACATGCTTCATAAATGCGAACAGTGAGGATCACAGTAGAGCTAAGCAATGATGATAGTATCAGCAGCTTTATTCGCTTTTAACTCGGTTTAAACTTAAACTTGAAAACGCGCTCTTTGAGCATAATCGGAAGTTTATCGAGAGATTATACCTTTTGCTTCAACGCGCATAGTGTAGCATGGCCATAAACGCTATGTTTCATCCTACTCACTGAAGAAGTGAGGTGGAATCGAGTTATCGTTTCCGAACGACAGCGATTTGGCTGTACCATGAAATTGGGCAAGATAAAACAACATCCCACAAGAAAAATCCAGACATCAAGAGAGTTAGAAAGTAATTTGCGCTTAACCATATTGTCATCAAAAGCTTCCTGACACAAAATACAAATCTTCACTCGAATGCGGCTATAACTATATTGTAGTTTTCTGTACCAAATCTCGGCAGACCTGTGTAATGCAATCACTTAACCTGTAACGTTTGAAGTGGTCACTTGAACTGAGCCATTTTACCTATGCACGCTAATAAAAAATGAAACCTCTGAAAAATTACGGAGGGGATGGATGCTAGGTGAGTGAAAAACGTTCAGTGAGTGGAAAAGGGGTATAAAATTTCAACTCATCGAAACGCTATAGAAATTTTACTTTGCGCATCGCGTTGATTCAAGAAAAAAGATCATCTGAGTGATATACAAGCCAAGGCATTACCTCTGATGTATGGCTTTCTTATTTCGTACTTTACAAACTACTCTACTGACATTACGCAACACAAAAAAGAATTACTTTTGCAACAATATTGCATTCAATGCAGTTTCTTCTTGACATAAAATTTCACGATGGATAACGTTACATTTCGTTGATGGAAACATCTTTGTTTATCGTTAATAAGAAAGCTAATGTCGTTAAAGAAATTTTATGTTACTCACTAGTTTGTAATACTTTCGTTTTTGCATCAGTTTTTGTTATTTTCTTCGAATATTATTTTGGAAACCTTCACATTATCTGTTTAAAAATATGCAAATTCCGCATGAGAGCTCACGATTTTGATTCACTGTGGTCAACAAGTAGGTTCAATTATGAATATAAGCGGTGACGTCTTTCAGGAGTCCGAAAATGTGTGGTCGAGCGCCGAAGTCACAAAACAGCCGTTTATTACGCTGTTCAATTTACAACCAGGAGAAACCTATAGGTTCCGAGTGCGCGCAGATAATGCCTATGGAACGAGCGAACCATCGGAAGAGTCTGAATCGGTAATTCCTTATACGTTGCAATATGTCGACTTCAAACTCGTTTGTTTTTGTATGAAAGTATGCGCTCAATAAAAGAAACCCACTTGGACACAAGGTCATCTTCATAAAGTTTCCATTTTTCGAGTGTTTATAGTTATGTGCAGAAGCAGGTAACCGATTTAGACTTGATTTAATGTAGTGTGAAATAGTGAAGACGCATATATGAGCATATCGTAGACAGCCCTAGACTAAACAATGCATTGGATATCGTAGACAGTGCTTTCTGTTTGGCATCTTAACAGTACTCACTTATTCATATGCACCATGAGTTCTTTTTCGCTTCTCATTTTGAACCAACACTACTAGAGCATAAATCGGCGCTCAAATAAGTTCATATTATTGGGTTTTTCTATATGCAGCAACGTAAGCGGAACCTGTGCAGGGAATCAATCAAAGGTATTTATTGAAAGGTTGTCAAATTTTTATAGTCGCAGGGCGCAGGAAAAACGAAAACCTTCTGATGCAGAGCCTTTGGTTTTCACTCCTATGCAAGTTATCTTTTAATGGTTAATTGTGTGCAGGTATTTGTGCCCGACGTGACAAGATCGGTCGCCGAACCTCCACCAAAGGACAAGGCTTCCGCCGAGGAGGTACCCTGCGCTATTGACTATGATCGTCTTGTGACCGACGTAAAGCCTTCGGAATACAGAACTATCGATGTCAACAGGTTGCCGAACGATCTTGAAGCGAAGGTTAGCTTTTAGCAGTGTTTATAAAAGTGCAGAGCGAGAGGGGATACCTGAGGGAGATGCGTTTGATGTTTTACGATGAGAAGGAGCTTATAAGGTGTGCGTAGGAAAAGGGAGACGTGGAGTATACCTTCTGCCTAAGAGCTAACGTCACAATCGTGGTAAGGTTTCAAGAGGTAATACTTTCACAACCTAATCGAAATTTCAACAATGGTATCCGCTTCGATGGTCTAGACTACAAGGTTTTCAAATTTTCTTTTAAAAAACCCCTCAGCAAAGTCCTTTTTAAAGGTTCATGAATGCATTTCCAATCTCGGCGCATTTCAGGCTAGCCTTTGTAGGTTCGTATGAGGAGGAATGCGTGTAAGAGAATGAAACATGCAGCTATTTGGAAGTAGAGAGACGCAAAGTGCAAAATTACATTCTCACTGCCTGTGAAGAGATTCTTAAAAGCTGTTTGAATGAAGAAAGGATATTGATTAATACTCTTCTTATAATAGCTGAAGTGTGCACACTTTTTCCCTCATTTGTAATGTTGAAATATCGGTTTGGTTTAGTTTGAATGATAGTCAATTTATTTATCACTAATTTCCTTGGATCAATAATTTTGAAGAGAACTGGGATCATGTTCTTTCTTCTAACAAAAGCGTTTTGTTCACTGATATCGGTGCGTTTTTCAGTGCACTCAAAAATTTTAAACTGCCAGTTCCATAACTCTTCTTTCTCCTTTCTCTCACGTCTCCTTTCACTTACGAGGGGCTGGCTGTTCTTTCTCCCCTCATTGCCTAAAATAAGGAATTAAAAAGGAAAGTTTTTGGGTTGGAGCGACACAGGTTTTGGTTTTTATATCTTTTCATCGAAACTTGTTATTGGGAAGAATTGAGAACTCACTGAAGCGTGCTATTACTGTTGATGATTCCTTAATGTTAGGCTGCTTGGAGTCTTTTTACAATTGCCATAGGGCGTGATTAGAACGAACTTGAAAGTGATTAGAACGAACTTGAAAGTGATTAAAACGAACAGCAGCTGCCACATTGAAAGATTTCATTCCCCATGGCCCCTTTGCACAGACAGGTATTCTAGAGAAATCTCCCATTGCAGTACATAATATGCGAGGAGCTTGGACGAGGAGCATACGGCACAGTGTACCGCGCAATAGAGAAAGCAACAGGCAAAACATGGGCTGCTAAAATGGTGCAGGTCCGACCGGGTGTCAAAAAAGAGGTCGTTCTGCATGAGATCAACATCATGAACCAACTACATCATGAAAACTTACTCGCTTTGCATGAAGCATTCGATTTGGGCAATCAAATGTGTCTCATCGAAGAAATGTAAGTTTTTACATCGAACTTATTGCTGTACATTGATTGCATAGAGAGGGAGGTGAACCTTCGTAAGAAGTTCATTAAAGTGGTGTTTTAATTTGGTGAGATACGTGACAGTATTTTATAAAAAGTTTTTTATATACTTTGTTGTAAAAGCGCTTTAAAGATGAAGAAAGACACTGACCTGAATTGCTAAGTTGATGAGCCGAAAGTGCTGAATTGATGCGATGAAGTTTACATTGAATGGGTTGAGTGTAAAAGTAACATTATAGTAGTAATCAGTATGGGGCAACAATAAGTCTTCGTATGTGGGTGACACTTATGAGACCGCATATAAATTCCTGGAAACAGAACAGATGGAAAAACGGAAGAGCGCTCACTGCCGGCAGCTTTTATTGTTTGCGAAGAGATGCGAAATTGCTAACGTTGAGAGCGATTTGTGCTCGCTGATGCGTATTTCCTTGCGCGAACGAAAATGCACTCTTTTTTTCGCTTTTTAGTGATATAAGGATTTGAAGATACGCGTACTGGAAATGAAAATTCTTTCCGTTGTGAATAGACGTTAAGCCGACGAGAATAAACGAATATGCTTGAGGTGATCACGTTGACTTCGAAAATGTTGTTTCTTCCACCTTCTGTTTTTTTCTTCATTCATCGCTTTCAATAACCTATCTGCTCCAAATTATATACCGAAGATTCCCGACTATAACTGATTCTCACAGAACAATCAGATGATGCTCTAAATGCCAGGTTGCGAACCATAGCTGCAGCAATTTGTCCCTTTGCCGAGGCTGAACGCTCGATACGGCAGAACATCACTTCTCACTCTCAAGGATTTCATCATTGCTGATAGGTGCTATTTATGGTGACCAGTAGTAGATCAATGATCTGTTGACTGGGATAAGTATGCAAAATTATTTTCCAGTGGCAAGTATTTCAGTGGGCCTTGTCGTCAAACAAACAGTACAGTGCAAATTTATTAGCAGGTGACCTACTGCTTGTTTTTGGCAGATCTGAATGCTCTCCATGGAAGATTGGGATATCAAGCGCTTTTAGAACGAAAGTTGAAGAAAATGTATTGATGGGCAGCAGAAAAGAGAAAAAGAAGTTCCGAGGAGATGTTGCGTTTCTTTGAAAGCCTCCACTTTCTCTTCTTTATTCGTATGACCGCCTCTCTTCCGTGTGTTTTAGAAAAGAAAAGTTTTAATTTAGGGTATCGGGTGGTGAGCTGCTCGATAGGATCCTTGAAGACGATGCGTTGATGTCAGAAGAAGAAGTTCGCGATTACATCCATCAGATCCTTCTCGGCATACATCATATGCACAAAAATAACATTGTTCATCTGGACTTGAAGGTAACGTTGAACGCATTTTCCTAACTAATCTTCAACGTACATGATTTCGAACCTTTATTTTTAAGCGTCATAGCAGACGACACTTATTGTCCTTGCAGCCCTTCTGATTCGAGGGCTTTGTAGTTGTTACCCACAGTCATCACTAAAAAAGAACGTCAATGAGTGATCTCAGAGGTGCCATTGTTTTCAACTTTATAAAGGCTTTAGAACTGCAAATTTCGGAAAGAAATCTAATCGAAATGTGATGCGATATTGCGTTTAATGTTTTATTGGCGTTATATTTGATGACTGCCGTTTGCTATCGCATTCCTCAGCAGCATGAGCAGGCAGACAGCGTTTAGTCTCACCGCCTTCGCCACAACCTCCATCATCACGCATAAGCACCAAAACTTCCAGTTAGAATTTGGAGAAGTAGAAAAATTTGAGTATGGAGGAAAGCGAACGGAGGTTCGTGGCAGAGAAGCAGGAATAATATGGTTTTTGCAGTTCTGCTCATCATAATAGCCGCAGTCATAGATCACCGGTGAATGATAAAATTCATGCACTATTATGAGTGACCCGGGTGCCTCCTGCAAATCATCCGCAAATACCTATTGTTTCTACAATCCAACCGGTGCTAAATGGAAATTCAATCGGCTGCAAATTTTTGGTCATACTTGAATGATTATAATTTCCTTCGAGGCTGTCTGATCAACTTGGGTGCTGATATAAGAGGCTTTGGTGTACGTTATGCCCACCGGATTTCGATGTTTTGATTTCTGCGGTTTCTAAGTCCTAACTTCTAGGTAGAAAACACCTGCACACACTCGCATGGACATGAAGTGGACATAATAAGCCTTCTCAGTGCACATGTACGCATAGTACATACGACTATCTGTGCTGGTGTAGCACAGAACAGTGCAGCAGTGGAAGGGGATATGGGTAAAATGTGGAATAGTTATGGCTAAAAGCATTCTCAAGTTATTATCATGCAGTTTTTAGGAAGATAGCTCAAAGTTTGAGCAGGTGGGCTTCCCAGACAAGTTGCAGTTTCTGATGTCCACTCAGAAGTTTGCATGCAATTGCTGGAAGCATTTCCACTGTGATTTAAGACATCTTTACACCTAAAGGAAAGAGGTGCTGCAGTGATACTGCTACTCTGTCTCGATATCTTTAGACAGCGGCCAGCATAGTGTTCCTATGTAATGCTGATACGTTACTCGCTACAATGAGAATCCCACTTACTGAGAAGAGCGTGCATTCCTGAACGTATTGCTAAAACATTGTGCCCTTAGCTCCATATTATCTGCACTATGTTCGCAAAGGGCGAATTTTCAAGCAGAAATGACAACATTTCGTCTTCTGTGCATGCAATGAGTCCAACAGTTTTCAGCCTGAAAATATACTGCTGAAATCGAAGGACAGCAATGAAGTTAAAATTATCGACTTCGGCCTTGCGAGGAAGTTGGACCCTAAGAAGACCGTCAAATTACTATTTGGAACGCCGGAGTTTTGTGCACCGGAAGTTGTCAACTTCGAACCAGTGGGACTCAGCACTGATATGTGGACTGTAGGAGTCATTGCTTACCTCCTGTAAGTATTCAGCATTCTTTAGCGCCGTTAAGTGGTCTGAAAAGTCTCTAAGTAAATGAATGAATAAAAATAAATAGTGCTGGCAAAGGATTTCACCAATAAATATTCGTGAATCTTTTCCCCTCCGATTTTTTAGCATTCTGTGATGAAACTTTCTCGAAAAAATGCATTGCATTTGTACGAATGCATTTGCTTGCTAACTACCGAAAAAAGTTTGGAGCCAGATGACATTAAATGATGAACACGGCGAATTTAAGGCAATAATCAAATCGCGACTTCCTTTCCTTTGTATCCTTTGCCAGATGAGATGGCGCAATATTCGCTTTTGCGATTACCATCGTGGCAGTTAGCTGCATGAACTACAGACAACGAATAAGTCATTCGCAATAATGTACCTTTATTTTATCAAATTCAACTCCTGGTGTAGATCTTCTGGTGATCGATTCTTTTGCCAACCGGTAAACGTGAAGTAAAATCTATTTGGTTGAATCCAATCGATATGTTAAAAGTTTTAGTCGCCTTTGATATCTAGTAGCCCACTTCGAAGCTGACTTATCTCTATCGACATTGCCACAAAAGTTCGTTCACCTTAAGGAAGCTATCCTATGGAATTTCGTATCTCTAACTTAATTGGCTCATAAGATGAAACTGCCGAATAGATAGACATTAACACACGTACCAAAATACCGAAATACATATAGTTAGCATCAATAAATCTCCTCGAGTGAAAAGGAAGGGGACAGCAGCAAAACCATTGTTTTGAGTGCTTATTCCGAAGCATTATAATTTATTTGTTAAAGTACATGAAGCGCAAATTTTAATGTATGAAAAAGCAATAGTGCCTAATTTAAGGGTTGCATAGCAAATAAATTACCGAGTGCACTATAAGAACAACTAGCTCTGCATCAATACCACTACCTTTAGTAGTCTCTTTATTGACAACGGTTTGCGTTTTGCGGTGAAATTTTTATCGCTATTCGAAATAATACTTAGCTCACCAACTCTCTCACATATAACCGGATGATTACTTTGCGCAAAGGGAAACGATTGGAATGCGATGGCGGCTGGCAGCACGCCAAAGAGGCAGCCACAGTATTCGCTTCTCCCGCTTTCACTAAGCGTTAACGGCAAGCGCAAATATTTGAATGTAATAGATATCAGTCAGCGTCGAACTGATCACTCATTTTAGATGGGACTTAAGCTTCCTAATGGACCAAATAATAGTGAGGTGCTGAAGTATTTCTCATTAACTGCTCCTTTCCACTGAAGTGTTAAGTTGGGGGCATACGAGAGCACGATATGAGTCATAACAAGTACTGAAATTTCTTTAGATTGTCTGGATTGTCCCCTTTCTTGGGCAGTAGCGATGAAGAAACGCTGGCGAACGCATCAGCTGGCGACTGGGACTTCGACGATCCTTCATGGGAAGATGTTTCACCAACGGCGAAGGACTTCATATGCCGTCTGATGGTCAAAGATAGAAGGTCACTTTCCTGTTAAGACCATTTTGAATTGCTCTCTATAATGCAAAAAAAGTTGACCGGCTAATTAGCTAAGCGTTATAGCATTCCCAACTTGTCAACGGCTCATCTATTCTATTCAGCAAAAGAACGAGATGGACAACTAACTAGGTTCACACCACCACCTAATTACTCCTTAGAAATAGTTTTTCTGTTATTTCAGTAATTCATACGTTTTCATCAGAAGCCTTCCCTCGAAAGGTTACGAATGAATTTGCAATTGTTAAACAGCATTGGTGGGTGCAAACGTTCTTTAGGCAACTGTATTTAGAATGTTTCTTTAACCCTGTTTAGATAAGATCCACGCTAAATATGTTCATCCATTTTGAAAAATTTTTTGGCCAAATCGTAAGCTCTACCCCCTCCCCCTCCCGCCACTCTTTTTCTTAACCATAGGTTTACGGTAATTTTCGTCGTTTGTGGGTTTTTTTTATTCTTGGGAATTGAAAAACTTTTCTTTTCATTCATTATTCTATTCATTGACATGTCATTTTCTTTTCAGAAAACGACTCACTGTTTCCGAAGCCTTAAACCATCCATGGATAGCTGTGAGTTTTGAATTTCGCCCGTTTATGTTCGCAGCCAAAAGTAATTTACCGTTTCATGAGAAAATTGTGACATTGTGCTTGCTGTCCAAGTGTTAGTTACGTTCTTTTATGTCGTTGTGCATTCGTAGCTATGGCACGTCTTTACGTTAACTCACACCTCGTTTTCTGTTTTTGCGCTTGATGAAAATACACACTCACCAATAAAAGTTTGAAAAACAGAGCCTCATTAAAGTACAAAAGCACCGATATATAGAATATCGAAAGAAGAAATCTCGAATCAATTATTCAGTCAATACGAAAGTAATTCCATCATAGTTGAAAAAGCAAAGCAGAAGTGAAAGTATGAATGCAGCAGAGAAGAGAAAAGGGGAAGAAGACGGCTGGGGCAAAGACTGGTCATGAGGAGGTAGAGGAGGTGAATATGGGAAGTAGTCTGTCTTCGTGATAATTATATCTCTTGTTAATCATCAATGTTTATCAGAAATTTTCCCCACATTCGCTCTTCGAGAGATCAGATTTTTGAATTAAACATAGATTATAAGTTGGAGGAGTGGGAAACGTTGAATCGCCCAATTTTATAAACTTGGAGTGGAGCATGTGGGATTAGTAAATTTTGCCTCTCTGAAATTCTCGATCACAAAATGTTTTATTAATGATTTTTTTTCCATAGAATTCCTTTTGTTCTTTAACAATTCATTGCTTCTGTGCACTAACGATTGATTTGAAGGAACCGCTGTTGTCGGCGTTTGTCGATCTCAACATGCTTATGAAGGTTCGCTGTTAGCTTAATGAACGTTTTGAAGCTTCTAAATTAAGCTACGTCGATACACATAGTTATGCACAAAGTTGAGGTGGATGTTTGTGCTTTCAAGACTAGTTCACGCATGCGAGCTTTGATTTTGACTACTGCCAGCAATATAAATTGATGTCATACTGAATTCGGGAGCTTCCGCTTTTCAATGACTTAATCCCCCTCCCCCTCAAGTTGTTTACTTTATGGCCTTCACTGTTTTTAGTAGGCAGTTGTAGAATGGATTCCAGAATTTTTTATACATATTATATCATTTAACTGGGCTCATTCTAAGTGCCCACAACAGTGCATTTTCTTATTTTTTTTCACTGTTTTTATTGAGAGAGTATATCGCAGAATCTTATTGTAAGAGCAACATAAATTGATTCGACAGTTATAGATATAATAAATATTAATAGATATTAATGCTGCAAAAATGACGTCATGCAGTAGATGTCGGCACGATGGTTACTGCTCTTTGAAGTGATATGGATATAGATGAGGTTGCAACAATATGTATATATATTCGCTGTGGATTACGTGTGTTGTCAGCATGAGCGTTATTTATGTTCGCTTCGATGAATTCTCTTTAATGAAACTGAAAGAAACAGTTATTTGTGAGACGATTCATTTATTTCTTTTTTGCCCTATGTATTAATCTTTTGCTGTCCTAATAATATGCGAGCGATTTGATGATATGTTAAGTTTCGGTTTGAGCATTTGTTTGCACTTTGAAAGTTTCTTAACAAATCTTTGATTACTGTTTCTTTTTCTTTTCCTTTTTTTCTGCTTCACTTTTAAACAACACGATCTCTCATCGTTGTTCGTTTTAGTGTAATAAACAAATTGGATTGGGAATTGGGTTAGAACTATTAGGTAAGCATCACTAAAAAGTGAGTTTTTTGTTGTCGTCGTTGTTATTGTAAACACCGCTTGGTAAATAACTGTAAATATAAGAAACATATATGAACAAGTAAGTATATTTGTGAATTACCACACTGTTAGCAATGATTGACAACACTCATAACATACACAAATTCCTTAATAAGCAAAAGATTTAGAAGTCTCAACCGGAAACGGGTCGTTCACGAGTGCCATTGCGACAGAAACGCGACTTTTTGCTGAAGAAACGTTGGAGCGATGATCTGTTGCCTATTGGAAGATTAGTGAAACGTGGCGCTATCTTCCGAAGACTTTCGATGGATGGCGTCTTTGAGAGAAGCATCAAATTCGGTATGATTGAACCGATTTCTGCTGCAATACTACCTTTGAGCTTTACCTGAAAGACTACCTTCTACATCTTGTTAAGTTTGAAATGCAGTCTTTTTGCTGTACAAAGAGGAAACAGACATCTGAGAGGAGTGTCGCACTGTTTTTGTTCCTGCAAAAAAAAAACGCATTGTGGATAGACTGAGAGAGAGGAGTTCATGAAAAATCATCTACTTTTACTCAGCGAGAAAAGAAGATGCTGTAAATATACTACAATCTTTCCCGCGCATTGCCGAGCCTTCCATTTTACTGCTCAATTCTAAAGATGCTCTGGTGATAGTTTAGAACAATATTTTCAATTGAAGTGAATGTTGGGTAACATTAAAAACTGCCAATGTGCTGTTAGTGACCGGCATATGGAGGGTAAACGACTTGCGCTCTTTTTATTATTTTCTGTTGCTTGAGGGTGGGTTTTTCTGCACTCAAATATGAATGTTCTCCACGTTCCGCGCAAGTCGTTTAGGGCTATAAAGCTGAATGTTTTCTTTTTTGCGCTGCAGAGGAGAACAGTGTTTGTTGCGAAATACGTGACAGTCAATTCAGTCGCATATATTGACACTCCGAGGGGAATGGTGCTCACTGGTAATATATGTCATTGCTTTGACTGTCATATATTTCTCAACCAACATTGCATGTTTTGCTTTCTCTCAGGAAGGGGACAAAGCATTCAGGGAGATTATTCCAGGAGTTGAAATGATTTAAGGATTTTTGCGGATTTCATGGTTGACTACGTCAACATCGCTAAATAAATCCACCTCTCAAAAGCATTTTTCACATACTTCTAATACAAATTTCTTGTCGTTCCTCGTGCAGTTATTTGAATACGCAGCGATCGATGCTGATTGCTTCCTGTTCCACTAGGTGGAGATTATTAGAAATTGTTAACTGTCAATATTGCATACAGATGATTTTATCCACCACCAATAGTGATTGAAGTAAGTAGATAAGATGCATATTACGTTCTGCGAGAACTGATGACACATTTTCATAGTGAGAGGAGCTTTTGGGGAAGTTTTGGACACATTCACGGCAAAAAAAGGTTAACAGAAATTCATAGCAACAAAATTCACAGTGAAAAAATTTGAGATTAACTAAGGGGATATCACTTAATGTAGGCGACTGTATGTAGCAGCAATTTTTGCCTTTTCAAAAGTTGTTGTCTGTGGGAAGTCACAAATGTTTGTGAAAGCGAAATGAAATGTTAGAAGAAAACTTTTTTGAGACACCGACTATGCGCCAACAGTACGCAGTCGTTTGGAGGATATCGTAGCGAATGTGGGCGACTTAATTGCGACGCTTTCATGTGAAGTGGACGGTTCACCAACGCCAAAAATAAAATGGTTTCTTAATCATTTATATACACTCATTTCCCCCGACGCTAAAAAAGACACTCTTGCATGATATAGATTTCAATAGAGAATGAGTAATTCTGTGCGTGTCGATCAGAAATATCTTCTTTCACCTGATGATAATCTACAAAAGTTAGGCAGTACGGCAGCATACGTAACGAGCCCTCATGTAGAAAAATTAGATAAATTTATTTTTATAGCAGTTATAGAAATTTTAAGTTTTTTCGAAATAAGTTTTACACAGGTTAGCGATTTGTAGCCGTAATCGGCAAGCTGCAATCTCGGGGCCAATCCTGAAAGTGCATCGCGAAGTTACAGTCCAAAGTTGCTGTTGAGCTTTTTCTAGTCGTAATTGATTACGATTGGCTGTGGATTCAGGTTCAAAGATGACAAAGAACTGAAAGCAGCCCCGCAGAAATACACTGCAAAACACGTTGACGGAAAGGTGGAGCTGGGAGTGAAAAACGTTGAGAAGTCAGATGCTGGCGTTTACTTGATGCGTGCTACGAATGAGCTTGGATCTGTAGAAAGCAAAGCGAAGGTCATCGTTGAGGTATGGCTCTTGGTTATAAATCTCTTCTGCTTCTTTCGATCGTAAAAACTGTAAGCCATCGGCTTTATTTGAGATGTTCAAATTAAAATACTTGTAATAAATTAAGACTGCACGCTTAAGTCAAAACGATGCGCCAATAGCTGTCAGTTCATTCGATGATCAGTAGTTAATCTGTCCAATAAATTTACCAAAAGGGAGGGTTAGTGATAGGGTGTAAGGAAAAACGTGAAATGTTTTTCTATTCATTCAATCAAGTTCAAGCTCCGGATTAACACTTTTCACTGGTTTCAAGAATTGAAAATATTCGAAGGAGATGGCTAAGATAATTAATGAGGTAGCAGCAGATTCAGCGTTAATGGTGGCTGCGAAATTTGAAAGGCAGTTGCCTAATTATTGAGAGGCATTCAATTAACCGATTTCTTTATGATGTTTTCTCCTTGAAGTGCGGTTGTAGAGTCCGGTGTGGTTTTTGTGGGAATTTTTTTGAACAGTCAGTCAGAAAAACTATAAGGCAAGGATATTTTTGCTGACATGAAGATTTTCTTGACTGAAAACTTTTTTTTGAGGGTGTCATAATGGCGGGTCAACAATACGATCATTTCAGTACGTAGATAAGTTCAGCTCGTCGAAGAAGTCATTGCATTGATTCTTTCGATACAATTCCGTGGTTCCATTCGAGTTTGCATGCGACAACCACGTCTTAGATTTTTGCATGTCTTAACATTCCTCTTTCCTTCAGCAGCCTATAACTTTTCTTGTAGGAGACAAAAAAGAGGGGCAAAAAGGATGAATGTGAACCACAAGAAACTATTGGCAGCCCACCGAATTTCCATTACAAACTTGTCGATCAGTGTGTAATGTTGGGTAATCCGGCCATCTTGTCTGTGACGAACACAACTACGCCTGAACCTGAAGTGGAGTGGTTCCGCGATTCCCTTCCCGTTGATATCAACAATCCGAAATACGCTTTCAGACAAGACAAGGGTATCTGTTTTCATGTCTCTTGTTCTCCATGCAGTTAATTAATTTCCCGATCACTGCAGTCACTGAGGTAATTCAGTGACTTCAGTGATACAACTTAAACCAGCTTCTCAGCTCAGTTCAGTAATGTTAGCATACTTATATTGAAAACGAATATATGCAACTGCTTATCCTTTTTTCCTTTGGAATGTTAGTGACACCTGAAAGTAGATTTTCCGAGACGTTGCCGGTTCATTATTGAAGTGGTCATTTGTTCAGCTGAAGTGAGAATTCTTCTGAGCTTTTTGATATGAAGGAAGGAAAATTGTAGCCATCAGTTTGACAGTTGAGTTAGCTGGTGAGTAAGGTAATCACTGACCCGAAATAGTTAACTAAGCCATTAACATGGTGTGTTTGAACGGTTGTTTGAACAGAAAATAGACGATCGGGGAATACCAAAATTTCCTCTTGTATGGAATTGTGATCTGTGAACTTTAAGGTCGTTATGAACTGGAAATTCTGTGCTGTGAGGCAGTTGACGACGCTATTTGGAAAGTGGTTGGCAAAAATGCATTTGGCCGTTGTGAGAGCAGTTGCAAATTAACTGTCGAAGTACCCAAGGATATGACTGCTCCCGAATTTGTGGTTTGTGCATTTTGCTTTTCTCCACGTTGAGCTATCACTGTAGCCTTTCAAAATCGCCAGTAAATGAAGTTGTTGGTAATAGAACTTCTTTTAATTAGACTTAATCGAATCCCGACGGAAGCAGGCATCTTTCTAATGAATGCATAGAGAAGGCTTCCTTACAGTTACATATAATGAAGATATTTGAACTATTGTATTTAATGACTTCTGCACTTACCGGGCTTTATGCATCGCTATTTGTCATTGGTGCAGTTCTTTCCCAAAAATCTCTTTTTTTTATTCACATGCTTCCACGAGGAAATTTTTGGCAAAAGTTTAAGTGAGCCTTTGTGAAGCAGTGTAGCATATGAAAGTGGACTTTGGTTACCAAGGGGACACACGATAGGATCTCAAGAGCAGTGAGAACGCTCATCTCTTCGCCTCAGCTCCGTTCTTCTCCTGATGCCCGTTCCTAAGTTCGGTTCCTTCCTTCCGTTTAGAATGTTTATTGGACAAGCCATAATTGACGTCGTTTTCTAGAAGTCGTTGGAGGACGTAAATTGCCAAGAGAAGCAAATGCTGAAGCTGGAAACGAAGGTTACGGCTAAACCAACGCCAGAGATCACCTGGTATCACGGCGACAAAGAATTGTATGAATGTGATCGTTATAAATTATTCTTCGACGATAGGGTGAGCTCATAGTTTCCTTCTCGCTTGTATCGCTCTTAACGGTTTCTCTTGTCACATATACTTTGAAAAATTTGAAAACTCATCAAGTGAAAGGTTTCATTCTGTGGGAAACAAACGAAATAGAGCATTGCTCGAATTTTAAATGTACAGTCAGTGTTTATTACGACCCATAATTATAACAGTTGGAGATATGATTTGATTGTAGGCAATAATAAAAAACTTTCTTCGTGTCGTCTTTTGTATACTGCAAGAAGGGGAATTGTGTGAACCATGTAAACGGGAACGAGCTTTCTGAATAGAAACGAATTTACAACCGTACAACAGCTTTCAGCTTTAGTTGATGTCATACTGTGAATATGAGGTAGAAGTTTCAGGTTGTCGAAACGGATAGTTATGATTCTAAGTGCGCAGTGACATTCTATCTATTTCTAGTGTTAGTGAAGCAATGTAAGGGAGATTCTTTTCGAAGTAACCGGATGCTGAAGGTGAAATACAGAGTGGGTAAGATGGTACCGCAGATGCTATCCTGAATAATCGTTGCTGCTGCTTCAGATCTTTAGAAAGTGAAATATCAACGTTTTTGTTGTTTTCAGCAACAAAAGTATGCACTTACAATCGTAAATGCCTATGCGGAAGACAGCGGAAAGTATCGCTGCGTTGCGAAGAACATTGCTGGATCGGCCGAATCTGCTTGCAGCGTTCTAGTTGAAGGTTAGTTAAATTTTTTTCTAGGCAAGAAGTCTGATGGCTGCTCAGTCTACCACAAAATGCCAGATGTTATCCTGTTTTGTAAATTTGTTAAGTTTTTGACTATTTTGCTGAGGATGGTGATTCCGTTTCTCCAAAATCTTGCTCAGGTGTCGCAAAGTTATCTTAGTGATGCAAAAATAGGGTGGGCGAGGGCAGGAGTTGATATGAGCGAATCGGTTAGGTTGAGCGAATTCTTCGACTTAATTCATTTCAGCTATTTCAGTAGTGAAACTGTCAAGCAAATTCCCGATTTCGGTGATTGGTTGTGCCAAAATTTTTCGATTTGCTAGGGGAGGGAGAGCTTCATTTGAATTTGCGTGCTAATTATCAATAACTCGTGCACAATGCAACGAGTAATAATGGAATTCAGCTGTGAGGAATTTATCTATGGCAGGGTTGTATCCGCCAAATGTCATCGCCGTAACGCTTGTGGCTTCCTATGGATTCAAGCTTTCAAAGAGAAAGCAAGATGCACACATACAGGCATTTTGTTGTCATCTTGCGGTTGTGCAACTTTTGCGAATGATTATAAAAGACGAATATATTCCAAATGTATGGGAGGCACTCAGTGTGAAGCAAAAGAATAAATGAATTCAGTTCTTATGAAAATGTGTCTCCATTCTCGCCCAATATTTACCTAATTAATTTAGGCAGTTAACGAAGTTGTAAACTGACATCCATCGATTTTCGTCCAATTCAAAAAAGCTTCAGTGTTAACTGTTGCTTTATATGGTTGTTTGGTTTGCTGTCTTGTCCAGTGGAATATATCACTGATAGTTTAACGTGCCAATTTTGAAGAATCGGAAGTGCCATCTGTGCGACAAGAGGTAGATGAGAACAAAGCACCTCATTTTCGAATGCCACTGACGAACCGCGACATTCCTGAAGGATTCGAACTGACACTTGTATGCGCAGTGACAGGTAGGCGCGTTTCTTTAATACATCCATCTCAATAACTGCCATAACCGTAAGATTTCTGTTGAATGAATTTAGTTGTTGCTATGTGAATATTGGAGTTGGTGATTCATTTAATTGTTCAAAAGAAATGCAGCTGAAGTTCACGATTCTTCTTTGGTCTATGTAAACGGTTGTTTAGCGTATTAGTGGCCATACGTTTACATTTTCAGGAACACCAAGTCCGACAACAGTTTGGACTAAAGATGGAAAACCGATCGCACGTGACGACTGCGATGTCAAGGTAACGAAAGAAATACTTATTCTGATTGCCGAGTTGCAGATAAGCTAATTGGAATATGTCGTTGCAAATCAGCAAAATATTCAGAAAGTGTTTCCATTTGTCTCCGTCTCATACAAACTTTCACCTCTGATTAGCTTTTCGTGTTGCTGCTAATAGCTTCATCGATGTTAACTCCTTTCTGTGGCGTTGAAGGATAATTCGCTATGAATTTTCAGTCTGAGAATGGCGTCTGCACACTCACACTTCCCACGACGACACTGAAGGATGCGGGTGTTTACACATGTTTTGCAGAAAATTACCATGGTTCTGCGAAATCCTCCAGCACAGTTCAAATTGAACGTAAGTGTTTTGATCACCATTTTTGAAGTGTTCAAAAACTATTGGTTTACTTCATTTGCTACTGAGATTGTAAGAACTTCAGTGTCAGATATAAAATAGTAGCGATTCCTCTGACGTCGAAAATGATCATTCCAGAAAATTAGAATTCTGCAGTGGTTATATAAACTACATTTGAAGAACTGATCGTCGTAACATCTTATGCTCATTGACTAATTGTTTCAAGTATTGCATAAGAGGGACAACACTTATTTTAGCGCAGATTTTCCGGAATGGATACAAAGCAGAGAATGAGTTTTTGCATGGAAAGAGGTATACTTTATGAATTGTCTCTTTCTTTCAAAAACTTGCATTCTTTTTTCATATCGCTGGGCTCATCCCTGTACATCAGGGCGCTTACGTTTTTACGTCGGTCTTTTAGTGGGAGTTAGCGTAAAAGCTGGAGTCCTACTACTTTTCATTTCCTTTTTATTGAAAATGCCGGGGTTTCTGAGTATCACTGTAGAAGAAATTTCCTGAATTTTACCCATGATATGATTTTGAAAGATAAAATGGGACAAAAAGGTAGCCACGTACGCACCGCCTGGGACTTCGGTGAAATGGTAGAGCGCTTTATGTACAACGTTCTGCTGTTATTTCGCAATTCATTCGTAAACAGTTCCATCCTTGGGTTATTTATCCCACAGGCACTGTTTTGGTTTACTGCAGCCGAATCACCCTCGTGTCACTGCAGCATTCATAAACAGCCATTTGTATGTCTTTCTTCTGGTATGGGGAACGAAGGAAGTGATGTGAAAGCTTCATATATGCAAAAATATTTTATAGCGCGCTGCACTGTACAACCAGCCGAAAGGTTGTGACTTATAAAAATGGAGCCATTGGCTGAACTAACTGAATAATTAAGTGTAGCAAGGAGAACGAAGCAATTCGTGTGCATTTCCTTCCTTCCTTCCTTCTTAGAACAAATATGTTTCACTTCAGAGTCAAACAGAATTGGAAGGAGTCGAAAGCCCTGGTAGTACTATATTTATTTAGTGGTACAAGATCTAATATATAGCTTTTAGACAACAGGGAATCACAGAATGTGATGAATTAGAGCAGTTAAAAGTAATCATATAATGATGTAATTATTTTGGCTCCGATTTGTTCCAGATGAGGCCTCAGGATCTAGCAGAAATACGAATCGTTTTAGCACTTATGGTTTAAAGCGATGTTCCTCAAATATTAGTGAAGAACCTAAATTATGGGAATTCATACTGTAGAGAAGTATGAAAATCAGAGAGAGCTGTTTGCAGCGTTCGAGTCATCGAACATCAAGCCGGCATTTAAAGAACAACTGATGGACGTTGCGGCAATCGAAGGATCTGAAATGGTCCTTGAATGCAGAGTTGTCGGAACGCCGGCGCCTACACTTATCTGGTACAAGGACGGCTTGAAGTTGCTTCTCGAAAACAGAATGCTACAATATACCGATAGAAAAGGTACACATGGATATCCAATTCAAAGCTTTTAAACGACACGTTGTTAGGTGATGCCTATCTATGATCTTGGACGCGGTTCTAATGATCGCTTTTCGGCATTCTGAGTCCTTCTGGGTGATGAAATAGTAGAGGAGATGGAGAGGGACGAGACCTGATCAGAGATGCATCTTGAGGGGCATTATTGAAGTAGTTGTCTCGTACGCAGCAGTTCAGCTGCACAGCTCTGTCTAGTCGCACGATCTCAGGATACTGCTAAATTTCAGGAGTGTCAAGATTAAACATAATGAACGTTGTGCCTGAAGATGCTGGAGAATATTCATGCGAAGCGGTCAGTCCCTCTGGAAAGGACTTCACACATTGCATCGTTAAAATTATCGGTGCGTTCTTCATCTCATAACAGTCTGAGTTTTAATTAACGTTGAATACCCTCNAACCCCCCCCCCCCCCCCCCCCCCCCAAGAATGAACAATAGCAAAGGCATAGATTTAACGACATACACTACTGCTCTATTATAACAAAGACTCCCTTTTTATTTATTTTTTGTTATTATTTCTACTATAATGGTACTTAACCGTCAGGTGATCTCTATTGTATGGGTTGCAAATTTAGAGGCTTTGTGTTAAAAATTGTTCCTAAGTTCCCTTTCCTCCCTTTTTTGAAGGCTGTTCACCACTCGCTCCTGAATTACTGCAATTGCTATCTTGATTTACCACCAAGAAGTGATCTCCTGGAATGTCATCTTCAGTTTTGATGATGAAGGAAAATTTTTGATTTCGTTTGTGGATTTTCTAGGTACCGACGAAAGTCGGCGTTCGCCAACAAAGTCCACCACTCACAGCCGTTCTCCTTCTGTTACAACTGTCCAAGAGGAACTCAGGCCACCAGTGATAACAAGGCCACTCAATGATGCAACGGTCTTTGAAGGTAGTGCTATGAAAATGGGATCCGCGTTGAGAAGTAGTGCTACTCAACGTTCCAACATTCTCCTCGTCTCTTGATTTGTTGCCATAAGATAGTGGTTGACTAACAAGCTGTTGAATCTTTCCGGGTACTGGCGTTTTGAGATGGCGTCTAAAAATATTGAATAAGCTGGGGCTCGTGTGTTTTTGTATGCTTCTGCTTATATAATTTGAAAGTATTGGGTTTAGGGTCGCTATTTTTCGCATTATTGGCCTAAACCGACAATTCACCTCTTTAGCAACCTTCAGATTCGTCGATTAATGTTGAAATAGGTAATGAATTTTTGAGAGGTCTAAAACTTATCGATTTCTGTAATCCGTAGGATTGCACTTTGCAGCTGGTCAGTTCGGGAAAACAGATTCTTTTCAAATTCTTATGAAGCACAGCTTGGGATTAAGTATAACTGGCTGACTGCGCTTCTTTTTAGCGCCATTTGTTGGGTGTTTATAAAATTTCTTGGCTCAGCAAGTTCAAATACTACATAAACTTACTGTACTATACTCCTCTTTTGATGCTCATTTAAGCCTCGTCGTTGCTTCATTACGGGAATGATCATCATCTGCTTCATACTGAACAGAACTGTTATAGGGAATCGCGAGCTGTTAGAGGTGGAAGTTGACGGCAATCCGAAACCGTTTGTCGAATGGTATCTGAATGGGAAACTGGTCGCTGAAAGCCGTACACTTAGAACCTACTTCGACGGTCGCGTCGCCTTCTTGAAGATCTATGAAGCATATGAGGAGCATCAAGGACAGTATCTTTGCCGTGCTTCCAACAAACTTGGAACCGTCGAAACTCGATGCACTGTCATCGTTCAACGTAAGCATTCAGCGATTAAAAGAATGTAGAGTAGTGGAAGATGTGCTCGCTTCTTTGCGATGACGATGTGAAGGATTGTTGATGTGACTGAGATCGGTATTGCTGGATAGGAGATGTGCTTGAGGAAGAGTATCGGCAATGACACTGATAATTCATGCCGACCTATTCAACCCTCTCCCCCCTCCCAAGCTGGCTTACCGCCACGTGTTTGAGATTCAGCCATAGGAATCGTTGTTACACTAGAATTATGGTTTCTTTTGCTGCCAGTCTTTTAGTATCATCTTTCGAAGTATTGCTTTCTAACAGTACTGCATTATTTTTCCCGAGACCTATGCAGAAAGACTGCAACTGTACGCAAAGTTTCAGTGAGGAAATGCTGTTCCACGAATTTGTGCTGCGCTTACTCACCTATGCCGTAGATAAGTCACCTATGTAAATGTTCAGCCATGTTTTCCCGATCGAGGAAACTAGTAATCTTAAACAATTTTTAGCTGATTTGGGAGCCGAAGATCGTGTTCCAAATATGCCGAAGTTTGTAAGGAAATTGGAGAGCGTGAAAGTGAAGAATGTGGGCGATTCCGTGACACTTACATGCCAGGTAGGCACGCCTCTTTTTCATAGCTATTCGTTGTTCGAAGCAGCAGTGGGCATCTTCTATCCTTTGAGATGAGCTCATAAATAATTTCCTAACGATGTTTGTGTCGCGTTGATTGATGGTCTCGATCTTCCGTCTCTGTGGGGAAAAAGTGAGCAAAAAAAAAAGTGTGCAAAAGAGGATCAATTCTTTCTGATATGTCGCTGCTTCAACCAGGTCGAATTCACTGATTAAAGTGCGCTGATATGAAATACACTAGTTGTACATTCTTTTCGACAACACCGAACTAGGTGGCGCTGTAGAGTGACTTTCATTGAGTTGCATGAATTTATGTGATTTTCTCAGGTTCACGGCAATCCACGACCTGATGTGCAATGGCTCTTCAACGGTCGTGCCATCCGTCAGGATAAGAGCACACGTGCAAGAGCATTTGACGACAACATCTGTGCACTTGAGATAGCCGAGGTCACTCCCGAAACAACTGGTACCTACACGGCAATCGCGCACAATGTATACGGCGATGCGCACTCAAATGCAGAAGTATCGCTTGCTACCAAAGGCTAGTTTGTCAAAGTCATTGATGCCTTGATGAATTTGTTTAAAGCTTTAAACGGCATGTTGCTTTTTAACTTCTTCGCCTAGAGCACGAATTTTTCCGTAGTTAGCAACCCTTTTCAAGGTAGACGATCTAACCGATTAACTTAACTGCCGCCAGTAATATTTTTTGGAACCTACCCTTTAACAGAGTCTCTTCGTTTAAATTCGATTTTGCTATGCTCATTTGTCGGCGTAATGTTTTTAAAAAAACCTGCAGTTTCTGCTCGAGTTCCTAGACTCAAAGTCTTTGATGCTTATTCAAGACTCATTCATGTGTTTCTTCTCTTATCAACGAGCCCTTTCTGGGGCTTTAATTTGAAAATTGAACCATTCTGTGCTTAAATGTATCTAACCATTTCTTTCAGATTTAATATCTTCGACTACCGTAGCGCCTCACTTTGTTGTCGAACCCAACGCTGAGATGACAGTGGAAAAGAATTGCGTTTTATGCATTGTCTGCGACATCAGCGGTCAACCGGAGCCACAAGGTATAAGTGGTGACTTATATGCCTCTATATCTTTCGAAGGCTGTGCAAAGACAAGTTTATCTGAAACAAGAAACCTTAATTTTATTAGGAATTTGTTCAAGAATTGGTGGAAATGAGTTCGATGCAATTACAAGATTTTCCTCGGTAGCCAGTGCGAGTGTATTCCGAATATAACGTTCACATCTCTATCTTATGCAAATTTTTCAGTAGTTCAAAAGCATACAGCATCATTTAAGCGACTGCTATGTCATCTTCCGTTCCCCCTAACATTTCGAGTAGCTGCTTCGTATTAATTGACTCTTATCCAGTAATGGACACGGAGAATGTACGCTTCTCTATAAGACGGTTTCTGTAACGACACGCCTCAGATGCAGATATCATACTTGAATAAAATTGAGTGTCACCTGCGTAACTTTTAGTGGGATTTAAAAGCGTTTTTAATTGCAGTGAAATGGTTAAAAGATGGCAAAGAAGTAACGGAACCGCATGCGACAATAAAGAAAGATGGTATAAGTCATCAAATAGTAATTGCAAACGTTACTGCTAATGATGAAGGCATCTACAAAGTTATCGCTGAAAATGAGGAGGGGAAATCGGAAACGAGTGTGAAAGTTAGCGTCGCCGACAAAAGGTAAATGAATTTCGGCGTATGGTGCCAAAACAAAGACTTTGAAAGCAAACCATAAATAATTTATGACTTCCAACTTAGGCAGTACCCTTTTCAGCAGATTTATCCAGAGTCAATCCATGACTCTGGCATGCTTTATTTGAAAATCTGATACATACAGGGATGCCATAGCTGCATTCTGTTTGCGGTAGTTTCCGGAGTTTCGTTATGGAAATGTATTCACTACAAAGGATATATTTCTGGAATCATTTAACACATAGAGGTCCCCAATCCTCTCCTGGCAGATTTAATTTCAATAGCTGTTCTTTAGTTGACGTTGATGCTGGGCAAAAATTTTAGTTTTTGCAAGAATGGTTATTTTATTTCGGTTGTTCGAAAGTTATGAGCCGTTTAAGCTCTCTTAGCCCACTTCCTGCCTTAAGGAAATTGTGTAGTGGGCTTCTCAAATATGCCTTACCTATCAGTAAATTAACCAAGAATCTGGCTTGAACAAAGTTACCTAGGGAGTACACATCCTTATGCTTCTAGAAAGGAGGCTGCAGCGAAACCACCGAAGAAGATTTCCGCTCCAAGTGCTCCAGTCGGGGAACCAATCTGTGCACAAATTGGTGCGAACACTCTCACTCTACGCTGGGGCAAACCAGCTGATGATGGAGGAGCCTCGGTTGATGAATACAAAATCGAACAACGGAGGTCTGTTGCTGCTCAAAGCTTTTCACATTTCTTTTCCTGCAACACAATCTTTTACTATGCGAAATTATCCGTTGAGGTAGTTTTTGAACCTCATATATTCATTGAAATTTTCATAAGAGGGTTCAAATTCTTTCAAGTCGCAAAAAGGGTATTTGGTCCGTATACTCGACTCTTTCTGGGGCAGGTAGACTTGCATCGACAAGCAGTGGAAATTTCGTTGCATTTTTATTTTTCTTTGACGACTCCTCTGTCGAGTTTTCTAATTTCTAGGATCATAGTTTTCCTGCATTAAGCTGTTCACTTTGAACGCCGGGGTTAGAGCCTTATTTCTCAAATTGGTTCATTTACAGACCGGATGAGCGAGAATGGACGGAGGTTGGTCTCAGTCCAACAACTGAATATAGCGTTCGCAATTTGCAACCAAATACCGAATATCTCTACAGAGTAACAGCTAGGAATAAGGTTATTTTCCTTATTTATTGTGTTTCTGTCCTTTTAACCCATATTACTCTTAAGCACCGAGATATGTATCCATCTATGGGTGTTTGTGCATAGCGCAGTAACTACATGAAGTGATCCAAAAAAGGCAGACATCATAAATTTATGATACTGGATACATTTTATAGTAAACGACGCCTCATAAATCATTTTGCGTTCATAGGACACATAGCGTGCTGAGAACCGTTCATTGATAGGTCGTCGAATTCTTGTTTGCCAGCAGGCGGAACCTTTATGTTCTCTAAGATTCAAGTAATGTTTTGCTCTTTTTAGATTGATTATGGCGAATATTCAACGATGTCTTCACCGGTCAAGACGCTTGCAGTGGGTAGCAAGCCGCTCTTTAAGATGGCCTTCGAACCCGTGATGTTCGTTGACGAATCAGAAGCTTTTGAAATTCACGCCGTTTATGAGGGCAGACCCGAACCAAGTGTTAAGTGGTATCACAGCGGTACAGAAATCGTCGAAGCTAACAATGTGGCAGTTACATTCGGCGAGGGAGGTGGCAACTCAACACTGGTGGTATCGAAGTGCAAAGCTGGAGTTCACGATGGGGTTTATTCGTGTCATATTGAAAACGAGGCGGGTCATGCCGTCGAAGAGACCGCTGTAAAAGTTTCATCCAAGAAAAAGGTATAATTCGGTTCTTTTAATTATAGAGTAGGTATTCAAATCTGCATCAGCTGAAAAGATTTGTCGTGATAGTAATTAGTCCTTGCTTGTTTCAATGAAGCCACCATCCCTCGGAGTGCGGGATGCAAAAATTCAAGTTTTCACTCACTCTGAAGTGATGAAAACTTTGGTAAAGGGAATACGCTTCGATAAGGAATCGTTGCTTTAATCCGAGGGCTGCGCTTATCGCTCTGCAAAGCATTCACGTGGGCTTGGGAGAACTGAAGGTGGTATATTGCTAGGTTGGATTCTAACCTTTGTTGAAAATGAAAGATCATGCTTTTAGTCCCGTTAGACACTATGTATTTTCGCTTCATTTATTGGCGATATGCGTCTAAAGCTCACCTAAACGTCACTCTTTTATATTATTGTCATATGTGGAGCGAGTGCAGAAATTCTCAGTGGGTCGAAATCTCTGTAAGTATAATTCCACGGGAAGCAAGTGCATTCGGTAACTGCTTAAACAAGGCGAATCTTTAATTCGGGAACTTCATTCGTGAGCGTAGTTCATGTCAAATCCGAGTCTTGTATAGAATTTGCTTCATTGATCGCAATTCATATGAAAAGATTATAATAGAAGTTTTGCTGCAAACGTATTTTCCGACACTCGGAGAGAAAAGCAGACGCATACTATCCCTCTCCGTCCATTAGGGCAACCGGAAATTTCATTTACAGTCACATTCAGTTTTGTTCGTTCGGTTGAAACTTGATGCGTTCGATAAAAAAATACTGTCTTATTTTTGACATATGTTTGCTAAGTGCTATTCGTTATTCCATTTTGGTTGAAATGCGCGAGTTTGCAAGCAAATAGTTCATTATTTAGGTCGTCGAGGAAGTTGAAGAAGTAACTGTGATGAAGAAAGAAGCGGTTGGTGCACCTGAGATGTTAAAACACTTGGTCAACGAGAGCACTTGTGCCGGACAGCAGTTCGTTCTCGCCTGTAGAGTGGCAGCCAATCCTAAAGGGCAAGCCGCGTGGTTCAAAGATGACGAACGAATCGTGTAAGTTTTCATCGTTGACGCTAATTGTCGTTGATACATCGTGACTATATAATAAGTATGCGTTTTCGTGCGTCTAATCTTTGCTTATTCAGATTTTTTATTGTAATGAAAGAAATTTGTCCATTTGAGGGTCGCTCACCCGCATTCAACAGGTTATTAGTTTTAATATACGTTGTGTTTAATTTGCGAAAATTCGTACCTCTTCCTGTTTCTGCATTTTCGAATTACTGTCCGATAATAAAAATATGCTTCACAAGCATTGCAAGGATAAATTTCATATCCAGCAAGGAGGTAGGCGTGAACCCCATCCTCATTCAGGTTTCCTTGTCATTTGTTCATTAGTATTTAGTGTCGTTCTGGCTACCTGACTTTGAAGGAAAGTATCTATTACTTGTACATGGGAGCCGCCAATAAAGATTTCTCCGACGCTATTAGAAGCGTTATGTTGCAGTGGATCTGGTCGTTTCGAGATACAATCACAAGATGCGGGAATCTACCGACTCGTTTGTCACAACACTAATGCGAATGATTCAGGCACCTATCGTTGTGTTGTCTCGAATGCCATCGGCATTGTGCAATCATCATGCGAGGTATTTATTATTATTCCTTTCGAATTCAATACTTTTGTTGTCTTCACGCTGTTGTTTATCCACAGTTCTTTAACGGAAGTGGAGTGTACAATCGTAGAGAAGCTATTGATGTGCAAAACATTTGATTTAGCTAGGTGTCCTCTGTAAGTCTTTCACGCGGCGAGGGGGAAAGGAGGAGATATATTCATTAATGAGCTCTCCCTTCCGTTATGCTCGATTCTGGAGCAATCAAGGATAGCGTTAAAAACATTCGGATGACGGTTGGCCTCTGTTAGCGTTGCGTCAACTCTTGTGAGGATTGATTAGAGATAGATGCAGAATACTAAAGCGTCGGGCTAATGTATCGGTTTTATAGGATTAGTTCAGATGGTTTTTGGCACTGTGTTTAACATTATCCACAATTCAGCTGCAATGCGGTGATATCGCGCTCTCAAAAAGGGAAGTTTTTGCTGCTGAGGATAAACTTTTGCCAACCTTGCAAATTTGATGCTGTTGTATTCTAATTTTAAGACGCACGTACACACCGACACTCCTCTTGTTCCCATAATAATGCCACTTTAAGACAGGAAGGGACTCATAGTCTTGTGCATGTGACCGCAGGACTCATAATGTATTCCTCGCATACAGATTGTTTCTCACGTCCTTTGCGCATAAATCATTTATCCTTTTCATCTCGTCATGTATCCATGACGTGTATCTTCTAAATGTAGTTTGCTGCCCCTTCTGGTTTCATAGTTAATGTTTCACTGCTCCGTTCGCATCTTTTCTCGTTCAGGTATCCGTATTAGATCGTGCTCTGCAATCGGCTCCAGTATTTGAAGAGCCACTGAAAGATCAGACAGCATTATCCGGTGCCAATGTCGTATTGAAGTGCCGTGTTGTTGGTAATCCGGAGCCGCAGGTGAAGAACCCTTATCGCCTATTCAGTTTTTGTAGCTGCTGAATTATTGATTGGGCGAACGCATTTATAAGGCGCTTTTTTGATAAATATACGTACAAGTTTAATGTTGCAGTAGGATCTTTCAACCTTCACATCGTTGAAAGGATAGATTATAATACTGCCGCGACTGTTGCATGTCGTGTACGGAGCTTAGTGGCAGATTCGCCGAAAAATTTATCTGCTGTATTTCCATTGATATGAGCCATATACGACATTGCGTGCACCATCTTGTATCATTTTTCCTCCCATGGAATTCCTTTTCCTATAAAATCTCGAAGCGCCATTAACTACTTCATATTTCGTTTTTCTTTAAATCACCGTTTTTCGGTACTATTCCATAATGGTTAACCTAAGTGCAATGCCGAAGTAATCTTTTATTCCGCTCTGAGGTATTTCGAATGCAGTTATTGATACAAAATGTATTTGTAAAGCTAAGGACAGTTGATATGAAGTGCCACAATAGTTTCAATGATTCGAATGCGTTGCTCGAGAGGTGCAAGCATTTCTTCACTTGCACGACCTCCGGGCGCTTTTTCATTTCTATGTTGTTTTACAATATGTAGGAAGGGGTGGTGGGCATTAAAAGTAATTATATCGCTGATTAAGCTGTTTGTTGATCTTATTCAAATGAAGGCGGACTGCTTGGATATGTTTAGGAATTTGCGAAAACAAAAACTACAGAATTTTTAACTCAGTGTTATTAAGAGATCTAAATTGATTTGTTTTTTCTCTTCCATTTTAGACTTTCCAAATAAAATCGGAAGATGGGCGTGAAATTGAAATATTATAATAATTTCCAACTGCTAATCATCTTCTGCAAACATTTCGACAGCATTAAAAGATATCAGTAGTGAGGATGATTTAATCCAAGTGAGTTGATTCCTGAAAATGTGTTATCCCATTTAATATTTCAAGTTTTATGTCAGAATTTAAATTAAGTAGTAGCGATGATCAGTATACAACGGCATTTCCGCCTTTTTGTTGATGACCTTTGAAAAAAGGATTAACGTTCTTTATGGCGGTTTGTCTCTTTTTGTCTTATATTTTTCGTGGTTTCTTTTCATTCATTTCAGAGCTGTTTAGACTCAACTTTCTCCAAGATCATTGATCCTTTTTCTTTCAGGCGATTTGGATGAAAGATGGCGAACGACTAAGCACAAGTAGGAGGATTAAACTCAGCTTCACGGAAAACGGCTGGTGCTCACTTACAGTGGCCAATTGCGATAGCGCTGATACGGGACTTTACTTGGTAATTTAGTGTTTACCATTTCTTTCTATTGAGGTTATCCTTGACTGCTTTTCTCAACTACCCTGTCCAGGGGATAAAACGAATACATACATTTTGAGGGCAATTTTGTTTCATGGGATTGCATAGTTACGATGAATGTTTTCTCTTATAATTTTTAACATATTCGCGAACACATATTCGCCGTACACAACTGGAGTTTGTCTTGTGGCTCCTTTTGCTGAAAACTAATTAATATCGAGTAAGGCGATCGTGGAAGAAATAAAAACCTTGTATATGCCAGACGAAGTCGTTCACGAATTTTCAAAAAATGAACGTGCAATCTGGCAATCGAAATGGTGCAGCCGCTCACCTTGTTTTGTTGGAATATTCTTTTTCTTGGTTCCGATTTATTCATCAATTTCCATACAATTCGGATTTTGCGTTGGAATTATTCTTCTTGTCATGAATCACTCGTAATATGTAATTATTTCAGTGTTCTGCTCATAACTCACTTGGCGTTGAATGCACACAAGCGATGCTAACAATCGTTCATCCAGCGGGTCCTGATGCCCATTTGGTTACTGCCGAAGAAAGGGAAAAACAATATCGCAAGCCATATTTCACTCGTGCTCCGGCTGCGGTCGTTGAGACGGTCGAAGGATCAATGGTAGGAGGTTTTCCTTATAGTCCTCTCGAATCATGATTTCTTGCATTGAGAAGCAGTTACATATGAAGGTGAAGAAGATAGCAGAAAAGATGACGAATGGAGGAAGACCAGCGAATCATTTAAGTGCATTGTTATGCAACTAAAAGATGTTTGTTATGCTAGATGAATTTCTTATGTTTGGCAGTTGCAGTTTCTATGAAAGGTTCGATGAAAAGTTTAATCAGTTTTGTCCATTCACAACCTTTTTTCATAAACCAGTCGACTCGCTGAATTTCATCAACCTAAGCTAGTTTCAAAAAAAAGCTCTTTTATCTTATAAGCTAAAAATTAGTTGCAATTTATATATTAAAGGAAAGGCTGAATGAAAAAATGTATATTTTCAAAATGTTTTTTTTAAATATCAGAGCTCGGGATAATCTTTTTCAATTATGCGACAGAGTTGTACCAAAACAGCACAAAATCATCCTGTGCGTGAAGTTTTTATTCTGAGCCTCAAAGAAATTTTAATTATTTCAGGTCAGACTTGTCAGTCGAGCTGTTGGAGAACCAGCTGCAAGTGTCGTATGGAAGAAAGATGGAAAAGAGGTCGGCTCTTTGCAAGGGTTTCTGTATATTTTTATGAGAAATTATATTCATTATTTATTTAGTGCACTATGACTTAACGAGTTGATTTCAGATCTCAAAGGCAAGTCGAAATTACGAAATTCGCTTGACGGGAGAGGGTGAATCAGTGCTGACAATTGGGTGCGCAGTTGCGAAATCGGCTGGTATATTTACTTGTGTCGCCGAGAACTCGGAAGGTACCGAATCCGTGGAAACACAAGTCATCGTACACAGTAAGTTTTTGTTCCTTCCATCAAGCACTTTTGCTCCTCTACCGCACCTTGAGAATAAGATTCCTAAGCGTTTCGATGGTTTCAGAAATTCGTAGTTTAAGAAGGATGAGAGTATCGTTCTACTGAGTTGTTGTGGTTTTTGCTGGAACTTTGGGAACCTTAAGATTGGATTGTGCTTGGTAGCGCTAGCTGTGCAGAGGTCAGGAAATATTCTGAAAAGCTTCCCTTTATAGCGCTGTCAGCGATTTGGTGTTCGGTGGTGTAGAGATGCGCAAGCAGCGTCCATTAACAAGGATGCGCCTTGCAAGAAGCGTGTTTGCATGCTAATGTTTGATACGCACTAATCCGGATAAGTGGCACTGTAACAATATTATTGCCGCACTTGCAAGTAAATGAATTTTCATAGTTTTTGTCGTCCGTAACTTTGTTTTGTTTGCTGTTGCAGCTCACATCCACAAGCAACCTCAGGGAGAAGCTCCAAGCTTTACAGTAGATCTTCTCGACAAAGGTGTCGCAATTGGACATCCTGTCACGTTGAAGTGTGAGGTGCGCGGAATACCCGAACCCCAATTGAAGGTTGGCCAATTTATTTCTTGTCATCAAAGCCTCATTGACGTAGCCGTCCGCTTGGAAGTGTGTAGCTCATATTAAGTACGAAACATTATGAATTCCTTAGCAACAATGCACGCATTTGCCACGTTCACTGTTTAAGAGCAGCCATGTTTGCGCGAACAGTCATGGCCTACCGGTTGCTTGTAATGGCATCGATAAATGCGTCGTCCGAGCGAGCAGACCTTTGTAAAAATGTCGTCATTTTGTTCAATTATTGCCTCGTACAAAATTCGTTTCTCAGCTGATTTTAGCATCATGTTATTTCAGAATGCATATCATGCACTGCCATTCTCTGCCCATCCATTTTCAGATTTTTAACTCAATTTATGGCTCACTATTTTTGCCAGAATTTCCTCTTAACGAGTTGTCAAGCTGCAGAAGACGCTTTTTGCATAGTTCAGAGCGATAAAATTTTTGGAAGTCATCCCGCTTGAGCAGCAAGCAATTGACCGACTCTGGTTTGACGGTAAAGACGCCACAGATGTTATCTTAAAGAGGCATTTTTTTCTGAAGTCACGGCAACTTTCAACCATTCCTAGTGCTTGATAGCTGCCTCATTACGGTCCCACTGGGGATTCCTCGTGTTTGCAGTTTGGTTCTCCTCTGTTTAGATAAGATTGGAGGTGGGTGTCTTGGTGTAGATGAAGTTCTTGTTCATTCATTTCTGCGTTTATTACTTTTGTTGAACATGGCATCTTTCACGCTAATTAAAAGTTTATCCAGTGGTTCTTCATCGACGATTCACGGAAAATGACACAACTCAAAACAACGGCTGGTTCTGCCTGGATTGAATGTCGACGAGGAGAGGTGTCGGAGCTGAGAGCTGATACCATTGTCAGCACCCAGCAGGGCACCTATCAGTGCGTGGCTATCAACGAATATGGCAAAGCAATCTCACAGTGCTATCTTCTTGTCGGAGGTATTTGATATTATTCTTTTTCGCTTTTACAATGGTTAGCTGAGTAGGCCGACTGTTTTCTCCAAAAACATCTACTACACTAGCGTCCTTGTTTTTGCCTGACATCCACGTCCTACCCAAATGCTCAAGCAAGGAGTGTTTTCGCCCTCATGCAGGGTAATGCGCTTTAAGCCTCTTTGTAATTGCCTGAAAACGTCTTTGAATGCATCTTGGGGTGATTAAAAACAAGGGTTTGAACCTGCGTCAAATTCATTCTGTGCTCGGCAATTGTCTTGACTGTCGCCAGTTGTTAGTGACAACACCAAGTTCTAGTTGGACGCCATGGAAGATCACGATGTAAAATCTTGACGGAGATCATCGTTGTCGACTTTATAGTAATATACATTCCTAATCATCAGAGTTGAACTCAATAGAAAGGATTGCAACGTTCAACCAAGAAAGCATTTCTTCATGTGCACACTGATACGGATAACAATAAACTGTGCAAACATTTTCCCACTCAGATACCGTAGCATCATTGCAGTCAGTCCTTCACTCAGTTCTGATCCAGCATGGCAATATTTTCAAAAGTACATGAAATGTTAAATAGTGACCTTTGTTACGTCTCAAAAGCTTTTGTTCATCTGTTAATGTTGGAATTTTGTTTGTCTGTTAATGCTGGGTCTTTCAATGAAAAACACTATCTCATATTTTCTTTTAGCTTGTTCTTATGGATTTCCTGCCAACCTTCGCCACTTCGTCAATGTGATCAGGGACGTCGAGTATACATTCAGTAGTAATGCAGTTACTGATACAAAGCAAATTATGCCACTAGGCTATTCAAAGGGTTTTGGAAAGCTGAATCCGAGCCAAAATTGCATCATAGATGCATTGTTCAGTGTTTCTTAAGGTTTTCTTTCTGTCTTCCATCTTTTCCTAAATCAGTGTAATTTCAGAACCAACCGATGAGCCGGCAGGACCGCCACGTTTTTTGCGATGCCTTCGTGATATATGGAGTCCACTTGGAAAGGACGTGACATTTGAAGTTGAAGTGGGAGGATATCCTCTACCTGAATTAGCCTGGTTCCATTTCGATGAGAAAGTCGTTGAAGATAAGAATGTTCAAGTAAGTTGTTCTGCGTGTGCATATGAAATGGATGTCCAGCGTAGTCTACTCTGCACCGACTGAAACTGTAGCAGTCGTGGACAAAGCAATTCCACTAAGCTGAAGATGATAGTGGTATTGGTTTTTATTGCGGAAGGGAGCTGACTTGGAGTTAAGTACTCGATTGCTTCATTTCAGATCAGCTACACGTCACAGACGCGATGCGAGCTAAAAATATCGAACATCGGTCTTCGTCATTTGGGGACATACTCCGTTGAAGCATCAAACGTGCACGGCGTTCTGCGTACAACAGCCGCTTTGAATGTGGGCCAACGCCGAGAGGATAGTGTGCCACCAATGTTCCTTCAAGGTGTGTGCTTTATTTTCGTCCTTCCTTGCTTTCTGTACGTTTTGCGAAATTATCACTTTTTTCAATAATTTAACTCCCGTCATGTTTTATTTTACCGTAGTCTAAATGTTCATATCCCGAAAACGGACATGTGTCATGATCGAGAAACCATTGCTGCAATGTTGTGAATAGACACTAAAAAAATTTGGATCAATAGTGAAATAATTCCGCCATTAATGAAGCACTGGTCAAGAATACTACTGGCAAAGGTCGGATAACGTTGGTCCGCTGCATCGGATGGGCATAGCAGCATCTCCTAGACTGTATGCATGAAGTTGCTTTTGATTGAAGCTTAGAACTGGAGCTATTTTCTCCTAAAACTCATGTCGGTTGCCTAATATTCTTTGGGATCCGAATTCACCTATCGGAGTCTTCTTTTTCTATTAATCACTCTATTTCTTATGAGGCGTTTCTAAATGTTTGGAATATTGATGTCGTAGGGACAATCGGAAACGTTTTAGACTTCGAAGAGCGTGCAATAACAATTGAAATGCCGAGACGTCTGATGATGGAAGAAACCGGTTTGGTGCTGACGAAGATGGAAACTGTAAGATTTTCTTGATGTATTTTTGTTTGGTTTGTGGTAGAGTTTATGCTGACGGGATTCCCCTCACCAAGTTATGCTTCCAAAAACATTTTCCTTCCATACCGATTTCCAAAAAATCTTTAAAAGAGCTCAGATCGAACTTCTGATTGCTCTTGAAAGTGTATCTGTTGTTTTTCAACCTCTCGAAAATGCGATAATACTTGCAGTTATGACTCGTCGCTTGATTTTTGGCATCGGTTCCCGCACCACTTTCAACGTTATTCCATAGCTGATGCGTATTTCCTTTGATGGCCATCGCTGATTCTCTTTTGTTTCGAATAACTTCACTCCGCTTTTGAAATGCTTTATTCTCGGCGTCTTCAATGAAAAGAGGCAGATGAAAATGGTCAAAGGAGAATCAGAAGTGTTATTTGAGATCGACGGCTGTCATGGAAATTAATTTATAGTGATATGTGAAAAATGGGTGGTCGCAGTTTTGTTAAAATCTCAGTTTCTATTGCATTCAGGCCTTTAAATCTATTAAACATGAATGATATTTCACCCACATTAAACATAAAGTATGTTTCATCCAGGTTGAGGCCCAAAGGCACCGACTCAAAGTTGAAGGCAAGAGGAAAGGTGCTGCTCCAAAATTCGTTCAAGGTTTGCACGACCTCGAACTGCGTGAAGGCGATTTGGCGGCGCTGGCTGGAAAACTTGCCCAAAGTAAGCTTTTATCGCATTTTATCGAGCTCATCGAGGCTTTTTCAAATAGTATGGGAGTAAATAATCTAAAGCAGGGTTCACTAACAAAAATGTAATTAAGCATTGGGAATTGTTGTTCCCAATACGTTGAAATCCGCGTGATTGAAGGTCTGCTCTCTTTTTTTCTTCGTTAGTCGGGTGGGACAGTGATGCTTAGTTGTAGAGTTGGCGACTGACGAAGCTGTTCTAAAGTTGATGAAGTCGCTACAGCGCAGCAATTAGCGGTTTATTACATAGTATGTTGCTTTTGATATGTTTGCATATTTCGCATACCATTCTTGGGATCTTCGGAATGTCACCAAGCAGCATTATGTATGCGATAGATGGCTGTTCTCATCTGAGAACATTGGTCACTTTCTGATGGAATTTTCGATGCGAAAATACTTAGGCACATTATCTTCATATTGTCTAGCATGACCGCAATAATGCCTTCTCATTATCGATCATTCTCAGCAGCTGCTTGTTTTAATGATTTTCACGCGGTTGTTAAAACGAACGTAGTGAATGAATCTTTTTTGGATGTGTAACGACGTGTTCTCAAAACTCGAAAATCGCTGCTGACGGTTTGATAGCGTTTACTCGAACAGTTGCTACTTGCGGGTCTTCCGGGACTCTGTTTTATGAATGCTGCATATGTGGGCATATTGAATGCTCGTTGCGGTTCTTGCGATATTATGTTTCGTTGTTTCATATTACTGGATGTGCTGAAATGATGTTCTTAATTTACCAGAGAGACACCATCGCATTCATGGTAGACTGAGTGATGCAAGAGGGCTGAAAGAATCGATCAAACTTGCCGAAGGAATTGATGAGCAAGCACCGGGAACATCAAAACAATCTGTTGAGGTTACGAGTAAGTAAACTTGTTTTTGAACTACTTTCGCTTTTATTCAGTTTTGTTATAATGTCTCGCTTAATTGTTCGATGTAACAAATGAGACGGCCTTCGGGCCTCGATAGGGAGATACATAAACACGTAAATGGTTATGTGATTGTTTGTTGCATAGTGACTAAACATTCTCAAAATAAAATATGAGAAGTGATTTATAATTGCCTTGCAAGTAGGAAATACTGCAAAAGTGTTTGCGGTAAGTTATTTTCTCAGTTATTTCGGGATGGTTGAGGCATTATATTGACAGTATCGAATAAATTGTTATGAGCTTTTAACGACATTACTATAATTGTTTTGCATTGTTGACTATTGTATTTTGGTGATTGGGTGCTGCGAAAACTTGTGCAGAACATGCATTTCTTAGGAAGAGTTTTTGAGTTCACGAGAAGGATAAAGAGAAATTTTTAAGGGGTCTATAGAAGCAACCATAGTTCCAAAAAGCTGGCGAGATTCGGCAACCGGAATTTGGTTGCAGCTGTCCAAAATCAGTTTTTATGGAATCTAGTGCAGTTCAGACGAATTGTACTCTGAAATAAGAAGTGCATTTTTCAGATTTTCCTTTGCAGTGGAGCGGAGAAAATTGCAGATAGTATTCTCTTTCAGCACTGGAGGAAATTCGAGCCGCAATCTCTTCTCGTAATAAGAAAGCATGTCGGCCGAAGTTTATGGTGAAACCAAAAGCAAAGAAATCAATCGAAGAATTGAAATCACTTCGGCTGAAAACTGCCATTTCGGCGAATCCAACGCCTATTGTGCATTGGGATAAATCGGGCGTTATCCTCGAGACAGGAAACAAATATTCCATCTACAACGATGGAGATTTTTACTATCTTGAGGTATGCAATAGCGTTTCTATTTTTCACGTACGTCAGATTGACGGAATATTTCCAATCTGGAGGTTGCTTATCTAGAAATTTGAAGGTAATGTTCACATGAAATGATGGCTGATTCCACTCATTTTAAATCAGAATTGCTTTTAAAGGGTAAAAATGGAAAAAGAGACCATGGATAGGTAAACCCAAGTGGGGATATTTATGTTTTGCTGATGCTTATTAAGGTCGACCCTTGTCTTCCAAGGTGCTTCCTGGTCATTGCTCTCTTGGCACCTCTATCTTTGCAAGGAAATAAGGGAAACGATGCTCGGGTGCTCGAGTGTAGAATATTATCTCAGCAATTCAGGAGTTTTGGCCAGAGGAAGAGGAGGCCGTCACTGCCCTCCGAATATCCTTCCATTTTTGGGTGAAAAACTCGAGCTCAAACCTCAAAGGCATCTCAAACTTCGTTGCAACTTGTAATTAATTCGAATGAAATTCTCACATTCATCTGTTCTATTCCTTTCAGCTGGTTTTATAAAGTTGTATTGATTCAATAAATTCAGTTGTTTTTTTTGCCTAGAATCACAAAATATAACCCGACTGATTGATCCGTAAAATGGCGCCTATCGCATTCGATATTCAATTTAGTAATAAATATGACCACAGATGCGTTGCGTTCAGTAACCTTAAGATCTTACGTTTTGATGAAGTGCGTCACACTTTATGTTCTCTTGTAATCGTAGACGATCGGTAATGATGGCGTGAGAAACAAATTGCTCCATTTGCGAGTGTTCGCATTCAGAAAAAACTGCTTTCCATGCTTGACACAGTTTATTCTATAAGGAAGATCTGAAAGCTGTTATCAATGATTTGTTGGGGACATTATATAAATATATTGAACATGATGAAGCACTGAGGAGGGCGATGACGTGCTTGTTCGTTGCCTTCATCTTTAGTGTGTTAAGGTTGTTGCTGTTATGTTTGAGTTATTTATTCCCTTTATGGCAGTATGTTTGAATTTCTTGTTATTAACACTTTTTCAACATGTGTCATAGACGTGCTTTAAAGTTTTCGGTCATCTTTGAGATCCGAATTGCCATCATTCAATAATTCCGAATTTGCACTCACTTGTTCCGGTTCAATTGATTGCAGTGATTATTTAGGTGCATCACGTTTCGAAATTCGATGAAGGATTCTACAACTGCACAGCATCAAATGATGAAGGCATGGCGACATGCACCTCCGAGGTTGATGTAACACCTGCAGGAGAAGGTAGAAGGCGGTCGAGGAAAGTGCCGAAAGCACCAACCTTCATCGAAGTGTTACCTGGAAGGATTAAGGTATAACCGTATAGAATCCTATGCTATTGTTGAGTGCCAATTACTGGCTTCTTTTTCTCTTTTTTGAACCGAAAAAGGTTTGAACCGTTTAAGCATGGAAAACCATATCCAGCCGAGATTAATTCACTAGCAAACTTAATTGCTGTATTGTTCGATGATCAGTATTTACTAGTTGTATGTATATACATATATATGTGTATATATATACATATGTATATTACACATCAGAATATTATATCTTCTCCTTTCTCCTCAAGAATTTTGCTGACCAGCTTGATTCGTCTATTCTTAATGTTTTTCGACTGATGTCTTTCTTACACATTATTTTATGAGGAGTTGCACTGGAATTATTTCATTTTGGATAGTGAAGCATTGCATTTAATTTAGGGCTTTAGATCACTTGAAGCCTTCTGATGATGAGACGATAAATGTAAGAGCGGAATGCTGCGGCCTCTTCTACATCTCGTCTTCTAGCGTTGCATTATGCCTGTCGAGATTGTTTCGCTCTATTTCCGTATCTTTCAGTTATTCAACATAAACCGCTGATTTAAGGGATATGCCAAATTGCGCCTTTTCGCGCAAGTTTCGTTTGTTGAAGATAGAATAGTCAGAAGGGGAAGTACTGATTTGCACATAAAAGCTGTATTCTTCCATTATATTCTTCCCGTAACTTTTCACTAATCTTCCGTAATTTTGTAGCAATGCATTAGGAGCATACTCACCGGTTGTTGATACAGTGATATGTGATGAGCGATCGAGTTTCAGGGCGTGCTGGGTGAGACGTTAAGTGTTGAGTGCAGTGTATCGGCCAATCCAGCACCATCGATTCGATGGTATCGTAACGGCGCCGTTCTGATCCCTCAACACGATCGTTATACGATGTTGTACGATGGTGAAAGCTCAACACTCAAGTTTGCATGCCTAACGGTTGCTGATGCCGGAAAATACACTTGCATCGCCGAAAATCAACTTGGTGAAGCGAAAACATCGGTTAGCTTTCCTGTTACAGATATCATGAATTCGTCTCGCCTAGATCAACACTTTTAGAAGATATGATTTTATCGAATTAGCGACTTTTTTTTCTAAGGAGCCGTTCCCTTGGGAGAATAAGGATGGTGGCTTCTGCTGCAACACAATCAATTTCTAAAAATTTCAGATGCAATTGGACGTTGAATCGAGTGCAGCAGCAACACCGGTTGAAAGAGGCCCACCAGTATTTCGCGTTGAAAGAATGAAACACACAATTAAGGCGACGGATGGCGATCAGATCGTTTTGCTAGCTGAAATTGTTGAAGGTGAGCTCATTTCTTTTTGCATGCATATCTATTAAAATTGCTGCTAGAAGCTCGCTTCTGGAAGTTCGCTTCTGAAATAATGAATTTGGCAATGAAAGCATGTCTTGAATTGCAAACTTTGAGTGCATTTCGGCCATGTCTTCTTCTCTCTGAAGGTGGATATGAAGTTGCAGAATATTAGCACTATATTAGATTTCAAGAGGTGCCGCAGAATAAGAGCCATAAAAAGTTTTGCAGGTTCGGAGCCAATAACGATCACATGGCTGCGAAATAAGGTTGAAATTACTGATTCAAGTGGTTTCAAATATGCACGCGACGGTGGGAATGTCTCGTTGACTATTGCCGATGCCTTCCCTGAAGATGCGGGTGATTACGTTTGTGTGGCGACAAATTCGTTTGGTGCCGCTGAGTGTGCTATGCGAGTATCAATAACAAGTAAGTCAGCTCCGAAAAATTAGTGTAATGATCATCAAAGTAGATCCAACTTGTTGATATTATAGCCTAGCATAATAAGGTCATGAACATGTGAAAAAAGGAACGTACCAAGGAAATATGTGTTTCCTGACTGGTTTTGCAAGAACGTGTCAAGGAAGTTCACAGTGTTGCACCATTTGTGTCTTCAATGAATTTCGCAGTGCTCATTGGGCACCATATAACAAGTGTCATATACGGCAATGCACAAACAATTTAGATTGTTTTATTGGTTTCTTTTCCTAATAAATTCGCTTATGTAGTTAGATTTGATTTGGCATTTTTGTCCTTCACTCTGTCACCTTCACTGCTGAGCCGAGAAGCCGAGAGCAGTTTGATTTTTTATTCGCTTTTTGATGTCATCTTTTATATGCGCATGTTTTGTATTCATGCAGACCTACTTGTGCTCCCTAATGACTCGTCTGAGACAAAGAAGGAGCATTGGCTTAACCTTCCAGGCAAGTTCAGTGGCTATATACCCCTTAAAGGATCTTTGACGTGCAGTATTCGCGTTTCTAGGGCGTCAAGAGAAGAGCGTTTACGAGATCGCACCAGTGATCGCTGAAGCGCCAAAGAGAATAACAGTTGACCCGGGACACGAAGCCATTATTTCGGCTACCGTGCGCGGATTTCCTGAGCCGGCGATCGCGTGGACTAAAGGCGATAAATCAATCGTCTCGAGTGATAAGTGTCAGGTACCCATTTCATCGAACCGCATTGTTTTTCTTTTTTTTAAACTTTTCATTCTTCCTCTATAGAAGAAAAACAACCTTGTTCGTTTAGTGTGACGAATGTCGCGTGGCAGTCCTGAAAATCGTTTCATCTTTTCCTTTGTCGGCAGTACTGCAGCTATGTCTGAACACGACATTGGAATCAGTAGCTCGCTTTCTGCAGGGAGATGTTCCCAGCTAGGTCATTATCGGCGATGTCACTTAACAGGCGATTTTCTTGGTGGACTGAATTGTAGATATCTTTCCCGGGAACCTTCGTCGATGCTTGTTCAGGAAAACTATGGTTTTCCGTACTTCATGAGTACTCGTGGAACAAAAGCACCTCATTTTTTGTTCAACTGCTAGACGTCACTGATGAGCAAGATTTAATCTGAACGTTGATGAACTCTGTGGTGGTGAAACCGTTTTGGAATCTCTTCAAAATTGGAACGTTTCTCCTGAGAATGCTGGAATTGTTTGTGTAAAAGTTCTAGGCAATGCGTCTGTTTCTTTTTGAGCCGCTCACCTTCCAGTTGGCATTTATAAAGCTTCAATTGCTAAAAAATGACTTTAGCTGAAAACTTTCGTCAAAAATGCTTCTTTTTCAATGCTTTCACGCGAAGTACCTATTGATAACAGGAAGAGAACATCGCAGTAGATTAGCTTACACGGTAAGAAGTCCGCTCACCGACGAAAACAGTCTGAGCGCCGCTGTGAAACCCACACTCTTCCACTTTCTGCGTGTGAGTTGTACCCAACTAGGTCATTATCGGCAAGGTCAGTTACCATTTTTTTGCGGCCTAAGTCGGCATTGTGGATATAGCTCAAGGTTTATTGAGAAATAATGTCATTTCAGTTGAGCCATTCTGGCGAAATTACAACACTGACTATAAGGGATGCAAGCCGTGAGGACGCCGGGAAATATGTCCTGAAAGCGGTGAATTGTGCTGGCACAGCCACCGCTACGATCTCACTTGAAGTCGTCGAAATTACCGAGTGTGTGCTAGCTGTATTTTTATTACTCAAGTCTTTCCCCATTTAGTAATCTAGCATTTTTTCAATGTGGCAATTTTTCGGATTAGTTTTAAATTGTTTGCGACTTTCTTGAGTAAAGTAATTCCTGTAGATACTTTGAGTTTTAAAATATTTCCTTCATCCTTCATTATAGATGAAGAGTTGTCTTGTGCGTGATATCGTCGTGTGACTATCTTTGCCGAATCAAGAAAATGCCTAGAGAATGTTGCTGAATCAATATGCATTGTTGCTTAGATAGGAACCTCACAGACGAATATTCCAGTTGTGATTAAGATCGGTGAGAAAGTATGCCAGATGACGAACTCTGCATGTAAGAGCGGAAAAGTGTTTTAAGGAGTTAGCACTTCATTCAGCTTAACAGTTTTACGCATCACACCAATCAGTTTAAGAAAAATCGCGAAAAACCGTAGAGGACACTCAACGAGACACTTTCACTTGCATGAGTGTACAAAATATTCATTTTTTCTGACCGTATCGTTGCGAAGTTGCGGCTGAAACTGTATAAAACATATGCAAAATTTTCAGCATGCTTAGGTGCCTAGGGCTTATTAACATGTCGATGAATTAATTAGCTTGAAATTTGTTATGGGAGGTCGCCGTTTAACAATTACCTGCCTAAAAGTGCTAGACAAGCAGACAGGCGGGCAGGCAGACAGACACGCACACGCTTGTTGAAGATTTAAATATGCAAATCATAAAATAAGCTCTGGCATTTTTGCAAATGGCGTCTGTTGAAGTAACTGCACCTCATCAAAGATAATTTTCAGCTCCGATTCTGTTCTTCCCGCGTTCACGATGTTACCGATGTCGATTCAGTGTGCTGTAGGACAGAAGGCTGTCCTGAAGTGTGCTTTCAAGGTCTGTTCTTCACTTTGACGTGCCTCACCTCCGCAGTAATATTGAGAAGACTCTCTATCCCCGTGAGCAATAATATCAGCATATTTTTGGCAACGACCGGACCAAATAGGCGGAAGTGGTGACGGCTCAAAACTCCGTCAAGCATTCAGACTCCAGCACTAGCAACTTTACAGATTTATCAGAATGAATGAATGGGTGTAACATTTAAGTGGTAGTTTATATGGCATATCACACTTGCACTGTTTTTTAGCGTTCTTGAATTTTCGAGTGTTGTTGTTTTCTGCAAACCTTAGCAATAAGTTGATCTGCAAAAGCTTAAGGTTTTTCATTTTACGAGCTCAATTGCTACGAAATGTATGTGATCGTTTCTGCAGAATTGATCTGCAGTGTTCTGCCTTCTTGGACGAGAAGCGCCTGATGTAAAGTACGTCCAGCGCTTCATTCACTTGCTACCCTCTCCATTTGCAACACGAAGATGAAGAAATCTTGCTTCTTAAACAAAATTACTACGACGAACTCGTGAAACATTTTTGTTGTTCGTTTTAGGGTTCCCCACATCCAACTGTGTCGTGGTTCCGTGGTGAGCAGAAGTTGACCCCGGGACGAGGAGGAATCCAGATAACGTCGACGTCGACAACATCTGAACTCTCAATATTGCGCCTGAGCGAGGTACATCTTGGAGAGTATTTGTGCGCAGTCAGAAATGCGTACGGAGAAGATCTCGCCAGAGCGAGGATTCTGCTTGAAGGTTGGTTCACTTCTACTGCAGTTTGTGTACTTTTATTGGTTTTTTTCAGTCGTTTCACTTTTGTTTAATGATGAGTGAAACCATTGTGTATAGATGTGATTGACAGTGTTCTCATCCCTCAACTGTTTCCTGGGGAAGATGCCCTAACTGCCCGAGCTATGAGGATGCTTCTAGTCTCCATTATTTCTTGCACAATTTCTACCTGTTCAACTTTGCATGTGTAATGCTTCGTAGTTGATGAGCTATGACGCCAACATTTAGAATAGAGTCTATATAATCTTGGGAGGGATGCCATGGAAAGATGTAGTTCTCACGCTATATCTTCACTACTTGTAAAACAGTGATTATCGTCTACTGAGTCCGACTAAAGTTCATATCGTATGTTGCATCTCATGCGCTTTGCTTGTATAACTATTTCATCCAATTGTTTGTTTACCGCAACATTCTAACAGCTAACCATTCGATAAATGAATGTTGATTATCTCTTTTGGATACTGCAGGAAAGAGTCGCTTCCACAATTTTTTTTTTAAATTCCTTAACTTGTTTGATAGCTTCATTTATCTGCATCAACTAAGGTTGGAAAACCGTGAAGCATTTTAATGTTTTTATGGGTTTATAGTTAGAAATCTCATAAAAATTCACTACTCTGAGAAAACGAGTAAATTCTTCGAGATAAATGCCTTTTAAAACTGAACTCTTCAAATTCAAACCGATTTCATCGTGGTCTGTTTCCATTCTTGAGTCGGTTATGCTGCATGATGCTCCAAAACTACACCAACTGATCGTCGAAAATCGTCCTATCGAACAGGGTTCTACTGGCTAAACTTACAACAGTCCTTTAATGCAAGGCCGAAAGCTTCATCGAATAACGGACTGATTGACTCATTATGACACTATGTATCAACTTCAGTGCTTTTATTTTTGTTTTATTGTTTCGCCTTGCTGTGTTTTCTATGTTTTTTTGCGTTGCTTTTTTCTCAGCTTGGCTCGATTTGTTTTTAGCGAAGCTTATTGTTGCTAGCAGTCCGATGCTAATAGTTCGTAACGTCATCCTGCATAACACTCGTTGGTAATAACGTTTGTTTGCCATATTTTTCGTTGCATCTGTTTTCATATGTTTTCATTTATGTTGTAACGCTTTATTAATGCGGTTGGTGGGCGTATTTTAATATCATAACTGGATTTTACCTCGAATCCCCTCCTCGGCACACGTTAAACGGCAGTTGCTGAATGAGGAAAAAATTCAACCTGAGCGAACGTTCACGGAAATCCGCATGTTATATTTGTTTGTGCGACACCACCTGTCACATTATACCATTCGAGTGTCCGTAAAACTATAACGATCTGGTGACGTTTGACTGCTTACTACTTCCGGGATTGATTAAATTGAAAGGTTGTGTAAGTTGTTACTCAGTGCTGAAGCAGCAGTCGTTATGTTAGGTTACCGTGAAAATGAAGACAGAAATAAAACGGTATTGTGCATGTGTGGCAATGCACCTATCAGTTAAGTTTCCGACGCTGCAGTTCTCATAGAAGGATTTTCACTGAAATAACGCTAATCATGAGTCTTGCAGGTTCATCGGCAGCGTTACCTCAGCGGCGAACCACTCAGCACTGATTTGACTATTCGCCGCTCCACGATAACCTTCTATTGATCCAACGATTGTAGCAACTATGCAACTGTACCAACAATCCGCCCCATTCCACCAGAGGTGTACACTACGATGTCGGCACACACAAGACGACGCAGCAGCAGCCGACTAGTCGTATGCTGTCCGTTTGTGGTCTCCGCTTGGCTAGAATTAAAACTCGGGCGCTGCGCAGTGGCTTGTTTTTTAAATATCCCTTGAAAGTAATTGTCCAGGCAGACAACATCTGTTTGCAGTAGCTTATTTTGGCCCGGCCTGTATTATGTGATGGCAAAGGATCGCATCTATGGGAATAATATACGAGTTTTTAAATGACACTGAATTCTCCACAATATTAAGCTTGGAAAATTATGTAACTTGGGACTTTTTATTGTCAGTTAACTGTACTGTATTACTGTAAAGCAAATGACGCGGTTCTTTCATGACTCTTTCTTTTGCCATAAAATGCACGCCAGGTCACCGTGTGAGTCTCGCACCGTTGTTGTTCATGACATAGCATAGCTTTTTTTATCATATGACAGCATCTGTGCTGATGACTGGCGTTTCTTCTGCCGGGCAGTCAGAAAATCCTTCCAATTCTATAACCATGTGCCTTCAGTTGCGTGACCTTGAAATCTCAGTTTCTTTTCGAGACGGCAACGATTTGTCTTGTTGAAGTCCTTCGTTTCTGTTCTAGTTTCGTCGTTAATTTTATTGTGTGTAACTGATTCGCTCATTCGCATCTCTTCCTCGTGGAGTGTGATGGCCCTCTCCATCCCGAGGAAATGTTCATAGATTGATGTTCTTCAGGAATTTTCGTTGTTGTTGGTGGTCTTTGAAAATCTATCTTCCTGAATGTTTTCCCTATTGTTGTTCGTCTCATTCTGGTTGATTCATCAAAGTACGCACTGAAAACGAATACAACATCGAAATAAAGGCATCTTTCATTTCTGTTCATTGCCGAAATGTTGTGCATACATACGCGTATACCTGCTTTGGGTGTTTAATCCTTGTGACACTGATAATGTTATGAACAAAACAATCGGAGAAGTGACATCCCCATGCAACAGTATTGACGTACTTAAGTAGGCATGCCTTCCCTATGTTTGGGGTCAGGCATTTATAATCTGTTTGAAAGAACCCGTTTGTTTAGATAGCGGTATGTGAGAGGCAACGGTACTCCCAAAAGTGCTCGTGAAGGACAATGAAGTTATTCAAAGGCGACTCAAATGGGGCACATGTTTTACGCCGCTATGAGAAGCGGTGCAACTCCAGAGTAGACGTGTGCTACCGTAGTGTATTCTGTGCCTTTGAAACCAATATTTGACAAAGAGTGAGCAAAATTGGGTGCTCACCTATCAAGTTTGCATTTCGATCGAATGGTGCATATTCGTTGTAAATATTGCAACGACAAGCGTTCGATTTTCTGCTTATTAGAGGTTAGTATCTTAGGAGAGCACCGATGCTCATTGGTGATGGTTGAGAGGAGTGTGTGCTGACAGCCACTAATAAAATCTGTTGCGAGTGAATCATAGAATATGCAGTATACGATGGGAATTTTAGCTGTAATGATGCTTAGAAAGGAATATTTCAGCACTTGATGCTCGCAAACTTCAATGTGATCGAGTACCGTGGAGGGTGCTACGATGAAACCAAGAAACACTGTTATGCGATGAAATAATTGAAGTATTCTCCACCACATCACTGCAGTAAGGGGATTTTCATTTTATCCCATCATAATATATGCAAATTGTGCCGAATACATAGAGATGACTGCTTCCCCAAGAGCTGCTTGTCGAATATCGATGAAATATTGAGAGTAATCAATATTCGACATCCTATATTCCCGATCATTTTTTTGCTTCATATCATTTCGATATAACACAACCTCTAATCCAGTAGATCCCATTTATAGAAGAGCCGGACCAATTCTATTGCCGAAACTAGGAATTGAGGTAGTCAATGACCATTATAATAAACCATCAGTGACACATGAAGTTCCACTTGCTTGCCTCCACATTTATGGAACCACCTCCACTCGGGATGGTGCATCTCTTTCTTTTCTCAACGGAGGAGACAGACAAATTCTGTGATATTTGTCGACGTCTCGTCACTAGGACCGTAGAATTAAGAAAGAGGTCACTACAAAAGCAGAACCTTGTTTTAACAAGATAACGTGAAGGGGAACCGCAAGATTAGATAGTATAACAAATAGCACTAGGTGAAACAAGGAACGGTGGATCAGTATTCATTCACAAGCGTCCTCACACAAACTCACGTTTAGGTCACAACGAAAATACGAATAACTCGGCAGAATATAACAACGCAACTCGAGTTGAAACAAAGGTGGGAGGTAAATGTGCAAAATGATAGCTGTGTATATACTGGACAGATGTATAGGGATGATTGAGGAAAAGTTCGCTCCCTACCCGTCCATTGAACCCTATTATTCAAGGTGCAAAATGCATGCATTTGAATATCACTCCTACAACGAATACGCATCGCGTGCAGTCTCTAAAGGGGTTCGCAATGCAGTCAGCATCGCAGTTTTTTCGTTAGAATGCCTCGTAGTGCGTGAGGCTTATAGTCATTCGTGTTCGTTTCATTAATCGTTTGTTAAGTGAATCTAGATGACCAAATGTGGGATATTTATGCGGGATGGCAAAATTTGGGTTCTAGATGTCTAGTTGTAATGTGAGGAAATGTTTAGATGTTTCATATGTTGACGAGGAATGATGTAACTTGAATAGATGTCAATAGGTGTATATGCGATATGGTCATGATGTCGAAAGATAGGCAGGTGATGCAACGTACTGTTCTTATTGCATGAATCGTCTTCGTGCTCATGTTTTATTACTGGTGCTTTTTCTTCATGTGTGATAACCTTAAAAATTTAAACTAAACTTCCTTTTATTTATTCAATATTGCACCATTCCGGTGGAGATAGGAGACCACATTAGTAAGGTTAGACAAGTTACATGTAATGCCCAAATGAAGTAGTGGTCATTTGAAGCTCATTAATCATTGAGTTGTGAATGCATTGACTGAAGTGTATTGAAGGTTCATCAGCAGAGAGAAAGATGAATTTCTGAGAAATCCATTAAATATTTGCGTGTTGGGAAGGAGGATGACGTGACGTCCCTGAATCTACCCCTTACTGCGTCAACGAGTGTAGCCATATATGACGCTACATGCGAGCATAAAGAAAGGGGAAACCGATGCCTATGAGAGGGAAGCTGGGTGAGGGAAGAGGGAGAAGTGGGGGGGGGGGGGGGGGGGGGGGGGGGGGGGGAACCGCCTTCATCAAAGGTAAGGCGGAGATTTCTATCCCCACCAGAATTTGCGCTTATTTTTGGGTGAACTTAGTAGGTGATGGGTCGTTTTGGTGACTGAAGTAGAAAGATTGATTGGTGAGGAAAGGCAGTTGAGGTGGTATCCTCAGCATAACGTACAGAAGACATGCGGTACTACAAGGTCGTTTTTTTAGAACTTTTAAAGGTCGTTTTGGTCATTTTCTGTTCACTGAGACCGATTGTTTTTGTCAGAGTTCAAAAGGTGCATGAGTTTGTGCATTCATCTCCTCCTATTCTGTCAGTCATAAACATGAATCCTTAGTCAGTGAACTGTGTTGTAGAAGCACCAGCCGTTCGTACTGTTGCTTTGGAATCTGTGAATCTGCGGGCATAACGATTCTTCCGATCGTTGAGAGGAGGCATTAGGTTTATAGATTCTCTGTATTTGCCCACGTATTTATGTGCAGCGGATCTCCCGCCTTTCATTGCTCACTTCATATAATGACTGAACATGCAAACATGCATTAGATTTGCGTTGGGCGGGAGAATGTCATTTCTAAAATCAAACTTTGATGGAATTAGCCTAGAATATCCCAGGGGCGAAGGCACCTTCCCCGTTTTTTGAAACAAAAGGAACTAGAGACGTCGTGTCCTGTTGAAAATGAAGGTTCTTTAGGGTGTCTGCCGAAGAGTTCCTTCTCTGCAAAAAAAAAGGTCGCCTGCCTTGGCGCCCTAAAAAGCGCACCCTGAAGATAAATAAAAAAGAACACTCTGCAAACAAATAGCAAATCGAAATAGATTTTGCATTGGAATAGATTTTATGTGCTTTGTGATTTTGGTTTATATGCTTTGCATTTTCGATTTTGGTTATGACAACTTTATGTGTGTTTAAGTATGCACTTATTCGCTTATTCATCAGTTTCAAAATGAGAGCCACTGAAGCTAGAGTTATATAATTTTGTGGATTTGGTATACGCTGTTGGTTGATTTTGCTACACTTTACTTGATTGTTGTGTTTGGGTGTAAACACGAGCCATAGACATAAAATAGCCAGAAGGTTGCTATTGTTTTGCATCCACAGGTTTTTCATTTTCGTCGAGTTGAGTTAGAACGTGAACCTTCCGCCGAAAACTTTTCTGCGAATTATCGGATAATTTAAGATTACCTAAAAAGTGAAGTTTGAACAGTAAAAATTCATTTAGAAGATTGGAAAAGACTTGTTCGTCGCCAACCAAAAAAAGTGGAAAGTAGTCTGTTTAGGATTCCTTAATTCCTTACAATTCTTCAAGCTATCCGATTCCGTACGGTAGTTATTTTGTTTGAAAGAAGTGTTTGTGAGTACAATACCTGCAACGTTACGTTTTTGATCAGTGTGATCGTAGATTATTTTGCAAGTCTCAACCATGTGAGTAAGGCATCTAATGTTTGCAGTCCTATTCGCACATATCTGTGGTCATGGATTAGTGAAAGTCGACGAGATTCGAACAATGTTATTGGGTCACTTACGGGCAGTTGACGATTGATAATTTCGCATATTCTATTATTTGTAGGTGAGTTGCGAGATTATTTAATAGAGGCAGAACCGATATTTGTTCGGCATCATTCTGGGCTCGTTTAGTTGAGCATTTATGAACGTGTATGCTTCGTAGGAAAATACATTATTGTGCGTTTTGCCGCCAGTTTTTAAATGCTTATTGACAACCGGTTGGCACATCGAGCTGATATATAACAGCACATACCGTTGCACCCGCTTAGCATGCTTTCCGAACTGTTCTTTTGCACATTCGCTTATCGTGTTTTATATGACATTCACTCCAGATCGTTTGATTGTATTCAAATCAAAATTCTGCGAAATGCTGTTGTTCGAGGAATCCTATTTTGAATGAATGACACAGAAAGGGAATGCATAGAATGGTAGTACGCTCTTCACCTATTTTGGAACTCAATTAGTTTCCAGGATGCCTTAATACCGCTGCAATTTAAAGAAAACGATGTTTAAAGGATGTTTTGAGGTGAAAGGGGAAAAGTGCAGCCGCCGGCTGTCATGCTGTGACTAGCAGGATCGGCATCCATCCTTTACTCAGTTTAGCAAGTCTTACCTTTTCAAGCGTACAGTGTAGTAGCCTGCAGGAGTGCTTGCTGGTCATTCTGTCACAGTAAATCAACATGCTATGCTGTTGCTGCCATTATTATTTTTCACCTCGATCATGCCAGCATAATTACTTAAAAATGGGTTCTCAGCAGAGCTAATATTATGTTTTTAATGACTTGCTATTGGGTTAATAGTCGAGATTTGTTTAGTGCTCGGCTGAACGTATTTTTCAAGTGCTGGAGTAGTAAAGAATATATGTCTGATGCTGGACTGGTCGTCTATATCCATCTGGTATGGGACCGATCGTGGTTATCCGTCTTATGTTGGTCCGATCGTCAACGCCCATCTGATACTGAAGTGGTCATGGGGTTCTGTCTGATACTGGGCTGGTCATGAATATCCCTCTGGTGCCGGGCTGGTCACAACTATTTGTATGATGCTGCACTAGTCATGAGTATCTTTGTGATGCTTGAATGGTCTTCGATATCTATCTTATGGTAGGCTCATTATCGATATGCGTCTGGTGTAGACATTTTGGTGAGGATGTCTTCGTGAATGCCGGTTGCACGTGCAGCATTGAATTCGTTTGCGTTGTCTTGTTGTAAATGCTGAATTCCCCATTTATCGTTTGGATTGTAGAAAAGATGTCAGGAGATAGCGATATGATGGGCGCATCGGTGTCAGGTCTCTGCGATTTCCTTTCTTCTGATTCGTCAACGCCGTCAATTCCCAATCGTTCTGTTGACCTCTCTGAGGACGTTGGCATAGGATGGTTTCAACGCTACCAAAATCTTTCTGCCGACCAAATACCGTGAGGATGTTACTCTCTTGTCATCATTAATGCGTTTCACATTTATTTAGTTCAAGAACTAAGATGGATGGAACCGAAGTCTTGAATCGGGAAATCCCGGCTTCATTTTATAGCTTTGGTTTAGTGCCTGAGACATGATGCAAACGAACTGGGATGCACCCTTAAGGATGAAGAGCAGGACTTCAAAGGTAGTGTAGCTAGATGCGGGCGCAGTGGTCAGAGTGAGGAACAGGGAACTCGAAAATAAGGGGAACAGGTCTGGATAGGTGAGTGCCGATGAACGAAAGGTTCGATGTCTGAATGTCGAAAATGTGTAAAGGAACTCGTCAAGTTAAAGCTGTACATCGCATAAACTTAGTACTAGATTGGTATAGTTGTTTCAGAAATAAGCTCATGTTTGTTATTAGATGGTCCGCTGTAAGGAAGTAATTCCTTACATTCATTCCAACTTCACTTCCCCTTCGGACTGGATTGCGATAGACTACTTTCAGTGCGATTGAAATGAAAAACCTGGTGGTGGATTATCTGATTTGCGAGGGATATAGGGAGGCTGCGGAACTGCTTTGCGCCGATGCCGCTATTCCGTTCCCGAAGGATGCCGTTGAAAATCTCGACGCACGCATGGCTATCCGAGATGCGATCATTGCGGGACGGGTGAGTGTATACTTCGTCGTCCGTGGTTATAAAGAAAAAGCGCACAACGATTAGTGGCTTTACAGCTGTTTCTTTGCATGGCACACTGTTAATGAAATATGTAGTATACTTGTTACGTGATGAGTATTGTTGGGGTTTATCATTTGATAGAAAAAATACACCATTACTCAACGAAGGACGTATTAGGATGCTTGTTAGTCATTGATGATCCTTGAAACTCCTTGCATATGCTTGTGCCTGTAAACTTTGATGCGCGCAAATTACGCCTTTTTTACAGTTTTTTGGCACAGATTGAGAGTGAAAAGGAAGGAGAGTGGGGCGTTTCTGTTTTATTGCAAATATTTTACATCTTAAACAGGAGGTATCTTAATTTTTTTCTTCTTCCTTGCGCAAGGCATTCTAAAAAAGGCTTCGCTTTCAAGTTCTGACTGCTAAATTTGGTATTTTTACTGCTTTTGTAGAACTTTCTAACCAAATTTGTACCCTTTGCATTATGTAAGTGAACCTTCTGCGCTACTGCTTTGCTATTTGCCAGATAGGATTTGTTAGCCCTGAAGTTTTCTTTGTTTGGCCAAATTTAGCCAGATGTGGAAGGTGGTTGAAATTCAGTGAAGCACTGGTCTCTAAATCTGCAGTCATAAATGAATCGGTGTGGAGTGAATGAATATAACAGCCATTATTGAGAGGGAGGGGATAATTTGCAGTGAAAATTCACCTTGAAGCAGTAATCTTTCGAATAACTGAGAGTAAGAAGTGACCCGAGATGTCATGCATTGTTTAAGAGCATGAGAGACAGGAATACGTGCTCCGCGCAGCTAAGCATTCGAAGAGAGGGCGAAAGCAACAGTAAAGTGAACTGATAAAACTTGCAGTGGTCAGAAGGGTTGGTTTAAAAGCATGAGACGAGGTTCTAAACAGCGACACTTTCGGAAAGTTCGGTAGAATTTACTCTCCGAAAGTCATCATGCTTCTTGTAGCTATGCCTCAGCAGATTTTTAGGAAAGCTGTTCTTTAAAATGCGTAAAAACGTTTTTACGCAAGAATGCATTGCTCTTCAGTGGATTTAATGAACCACTTGGTCTGCGAATAGACTTGCAGAATGCGTAGGTCGTGCCTTCCTGATGGTTTTTCTCATTAGCCTTGTAGATCGATTTCAATTATGTAAACTTAACTTGATCGGTTCTTGAAGTACTCGTTGTTTCGCAATATGGGAATCATTTGAATATATCTGGTTCATGCGAGTTCGTATGCATAAAATTTGAATATATTGGACACGGTTTGGTTTGAATCTGATTTTTGGTTTGCTCTAATATCGTTTTCGACAAGCGCCACGTAATTTGAATATGTGTGCATTTATTTTTAGCCACGTTTCATCATCGCCTTGCTCCCTCTTCCTCTTGCTTACTTTTGCTCATTTACCTTCCTGTCTTCTGGTTGGCTGGTTTTATGCGCTTACTTCTAAACGGAATTTTTTCAGCTTGTGTATTTCATTCAGATGGTCAATTTTGCAGATGCTAGTCTAGAAATATGGCGTTTTCTTACATTAGCTTACACCTTTATGCATTCATGTTTAGGTTATATGTGACCTGAAATCGGAACTCGTTTAGGCCGTTTTTATTTATTAGAAGTGAATAGGCATAGTAATGCTGAAAATCTTCGAAAAAAAACCGTTCTGATTTCGAGGAAAGTGAAAACGCATAGTATCGCAAATGTTTTCATTGAACGGTGGAATTTTCAAGCAGGAGCATCCAGGCTTTACCTTAAGATAGTCTGCATTATGCGTCCAAGCTATATTGCATTATGTTGTGGCTTGAGGGGTTTTTGATTGACGTTGCTTCAGTCTTTTTAGGTCCTAAGAGGTACTGGCAAAACCAGCGGTGGGAGGGGTGGGGGAGAGGAAGGGAGGTGAGCAAGAACACTCAGTGTTTCTCTGTTAGTCACGACGATGTTTTCCAGAGATGTTTGCTGTTTTATTTTATTGCGCTATATGATTCGTCGGCTTCGTCTTAGAACTGTGAGAGAGATTATTTCAGATAGAGGACGCAATCAGGAAGGTGAACAATTTGGTCCCGGATTTGCTGGACGATAATTCACTCCTTCATCTACAGCTGCTTCAACAGCATCTCATCGAGCTTATTAGGACAAAAAAAGTGAGTTTTAAATTAATTGAGGGCATATAGTCGGGGTAGTTTAGTGCAATTTTGCGGACGTGCTAATACGATGATCCCATGATCCCTCCAACAAGCCGGTTCTGCACTGAGTAGGAACGGAAATGTTGAATGGTGGTTGTCATCGAAGTATGGGTTAAACAAAAGTTGGCTTTTTCATGTAGGGTTGGTTTTGCATATAAATTTGTGGTTTATAGAGCCCGAAGAAAGCTCTCATTCGCTGTAAGCCATGTACAAACTCTCACTGGCTTTGTTTATGAAGGGAAATTGACAAACGGACGACGCTTTCACTTTGTAGCAATTTCTCTGTGTGTCTGCAATGAATGGAAACTGTATGTTGTCGAGAGTGAAGTTATTTCTGCCTGCAACCGTCTATGCCTAATTGATTTTCGTGCTATAGTTGATTTTTCTGTAATGATAGGCCTTGGCAACATTACGTCTGCAGTATGCATTCAGGAACCCATCAACCCGCCTTGGTGTTTTCACAAAAAGATATCAACCATTGGTGAAGTTGCATATTTACTGTGGTTAGCGAAGGTGCGTAGTTTAGAACCATTAAGGAAGAAGTATATTTAGGTGGAGGAGTCGCTGAAATTTGCGGAAGAATATCTCGTAGAAAAATGTGAAGAGCATCCCGAAATGCAAGAGAAGCTCGAGAAGACGTTCGCGCTACTGGCATTCGAGAAGCCTGAGAACTCACCTTTCGCGTCCTTGATGGAACTAAGTCATCGACAGATGGTTCGTTCTTCGTTCTTCTTACATCCTTTGTTGCTTTTGATGTGAGCTGATCGCGATGAGATCGTAGCCATCCGTGTCTCTTTCTATAGGAACAAAAATGATGGCGTCTAAGCCTGAACCACACGCCATCGGCAAAGTATAAAAAAACTTATTCAGACTCCTCGCCGCTCTTTATGATTCAACTGCGTTAAAATTAGGTAAAGTCGCAGAATTTTATAAATCGTAAAACAAAGTATGGAGAGAAAAAGTGGCATGCATCGGCGTTTCAGCGTGTGTGGAATCCAGTGGGCTTCTGGTTGTCTTTTTCGAGGGCGAACAGCAATCTTAAAGATTTTCATTTCCGTTCCTTGCCTCTCAGAGCTTTTCTTGTTTGCGCTGGAAGAATCTTTTTGGTGTGATTCCAGCGGAGTTTCCATGGCGAACGAATAGCACATAAAGATGCTGAAGTGAGCACCATGGCCACATTTTGTTGCTTCAGAATGTGTAATAACCAGTACTATCGATGCAACTCGAAAGCCTTCAGTGCTAAACTGAACGAAGATAGCCAAAGCGCTTTTAATAGTAGCGAAGCGATTTGAAGTTCATGAGGGTAAGACGAGCACAGACAGTTGCGATTTGACCGGCGCCATTTTTGGGACTTTATTGTGCTGGGTATTTTACAGCACAGCGTTGCAAAAGTGCGGAGTGGATTTTTCGTGTCGACTGAGAGGCTCCATTCAGCGTTTATGAATAGATGAAACAATGAGAAGATGCGTTCTCCAATAGCTGTTTTCTAGTTCTTGTAGAAACGTAGAGTTGCTGTATCCGGCTTGTGCAAAAAAAAGCCTTTTTGGACATTTATTTGAAATATTTGATGGTAGAACATTATGGGAGCAGAAAGCACTTTTTTCTGAAAAGTGGCCGTCTCGCTGGAACGTTCAAGTCTAGAGGATCGTTTTCTTCCTCCTGCCGAAGTTGTTAAGATCTTGTGTTTGGAAGCGTTTACTCTGTATTTTTCGTTTTCTGGGAAAGGTACATCTTCTGCTTTGTTTATTTGTTATTTTATTTATTTATTTGCTCGTTCGTTTGTTTATTTATTTACTTGTTTATTTACTCATACATTTCATCGATCCTAGACGAGAGACAACTGCTTGCATCCACGTTGCATCATAGACTTTAAAGCAGCTATATTGCATGATACTTTTTCGATCTCTGGTTCTAGGGATTTCGTGCTTCTAGTAGGGCCGTAGTATTTGCAATGATTGTACTACCAACGAATGAGCTCATTTCCTATCTTGCATGCGCTTTCCCAGTTTTTGGTCTGCAAAGTGATCAATCTCACTCGATTTTCTGGTGTATAATACCTGGATGCCACGGTTTAGTACTCGCTGAAGGGTTAACGCGTCCTTTTATGCATATTTAGCCTGAAAACATTATTGAAGGTTGCAACGGAGGTGAACAGTGCGGTATTGAAGGCGCTTCACAAGCCAGCAGCACCGCGTATAGAAGCACTATTTCGGGTGATGGTATGGGCACATCAGCAGCTGTCGCGTAACGACGACGCACCTGAGCCACCAGACGCTCTCAGCAAATTGTTTGCAGGTGAATGATCTCACTATTTCTAGTATTATATGCTGTTTGAATGGTCGAGTACAGGATGCTTACCTCTAGCGAAAGGGTAATAATATTAACATACTCTTTGGGCCCAACTCGAAATATTCGCATCTAATCCACTCGGGTTAAAAGACTCGTGCATAGGAGGAAAACTATCGTAGACCAAGAAGAGGGCCCGTTTGATGGAGGAACCGGGGTTGGTGCTAGATTGGGATTTTATGCGTTCTATTGTCTGGAGGCTTGAAGCAGTTGGAATAAAAAGAGAACGTAGAGTGGAAAGAGCTTTCATTGGAGCGGTTTTGTGATAGTTCGTTAGGATGTACCAGTGAAAGGAGGGGCCTTGTTTTTAACGTCAAAGAAGTGCTAATTGGCAAAGGCTTTCATTTATAGCTTGTTCTTGCCTCTTAGTTGGTAACTCATCTAGTTGTATGAATATATCGTTGTCCAAGAACTCGCAGAAAGGACCCTTTACACCTTCATGTCGCAGTCCATTTCCGCAAAACTGTGAAGAGTGCTAATTTGTGCAAATGTAGGTCTTGCATGGTACGAATGAAGGGCTGTATATCATACTTGAGGAAAGAATCCAAAGAAAGCTCATTTTTTGAAGTTTCCAGTATGCTAGAATTTTCTCTGTGGGGTGTGGGGACGTGATAGAAAAGAAGCCGATGCAGCCTGGCTTTACTGCAAGTTTGGGAGGGGGAGGGTGGGTAAATTTGTGGCAGTCTGTTGCATTCTGGAGGATTTCTACTATACTTGTATTCTGTTTGTTTTTGGTATTTGTAAGTTGGCCACGCCCAATTCGATGATCCAGTTAGAGCTGAATGCTGTTGGTTCTATTCTGAACACATGCACTCGCTCGACGTTACATCGATCGAGGGCTGATATAAAAGCAACGCATGAATTTTTTGGAAACTACATTTCCGACGCAATATCTTATAAGGTTTATGGCAAAAAATATTGCAAGACTTGTTTGCAGTTTTCTGTGGATGGGAAGAGGGCTCGACTAATGAAGAGCTAGTATCGTTTTTGAGCACTAGAAGCGGCATAAAAACTTATGGACGTGGTATTTGGGAAGGGCTGTTGAAGAACTGTGCTCAGTTTGCAACTGCAAAATTCACAGAAAAAGAAAATTCACAAGGTTTTAATTTTAAGAAAATGCCCAATCAAGGGAACTGTTATTGGAAAATGTGTAGTGGTTGAGTGCGCTTCATTTCTGCTTTACTGAGCATGAACGGCGAATCATGTTAATGCATATTTATAAATTTGCATGTGCATCGCGCATTATGTCGTTGTGATGTATTTATGTGCTTACATACATATGTGCTTGTTCATCTCTCTTTTCAATTGTTGCAATTCACTGTTTATGAAGCTAGAATGACAGAACATGATTTCATAGTGTACATCATAGGATGTACTAATGTGCTCAGCTCCAAATCAATCCGGCACCATCGAGGAGTATTAATGATACTTGAAGATACCAAAAAGTTTTTGGTGCATTCTGCAACAAACCTTTTTTTTAGTGTTTTACGGTGGATTGGTTCAATTAAAATATGTTTGTATTATTCCACATTTTGTCATTTGTTCACAATTTGTGGAACTGGTTCCCCCTTCCCCCCCCCCCCCCCCCCCCCCCCCCTCCCCTCGCTCAAGGAAAAGGAAAACGTGTCTTTCTAGCTTCGTGGACTAGTTTCTTGCAAGTTGGAAGAGGGTTAATGAATATGCGTTTTTATAAAGTTAAATGATGAAATTGTTTATATGGAATGGCATCTTTGCGCAGTTGGATTATTATTGTGGTGATGAAATTGTGCGAAGGTTTCGCCATAGATGTTGCTTCATTGTTCCTATCTTTTGGCAGTTCTTTCCGCTTATCTCTACGATCAGTTCATTTGGTTCGGTTCGAAAACTTGAAAGTACTATTTAGTTACTCTCAAATTCCACAGAAACAATCCAACAGTTTTTGTGTGTGACGGTTTTCAATTTTTATTATGCAAATGTAATTGCATCTGATAATTTATATATGTGGTGTTTTTGCTGATTCGATGCCAAACGTTCACCGTTTACTTTCTATGCTCTCTTTCTTATTGTATAGCATTGCAAAGTGAAACCATTTTACTCGGTTGTTTCTTCTTAATGTGCTGAAATTCTAAACGACCAGTAAGATGATAGTAGAACCTCTGTCATCTACTGTTTGCGTATTTTTTTGGTTCAGTTTATGTTTTAATTTACGTTTAAAAACACTGCTCGAGGTAGAAAATTTTTTTATGTGGTATTATGCCACACATCGACTCTAAGTAGATCTATTAATCAAAAATTGCGCATTTTTTATTGTTATTTGGCTAACTGAAGTTTCTAGGGGAACTAATTGAGAGGAAATTAGTAGCATTTTGTCACATGCTTGGGTGACAAAACTTGGCTAAAGTTTTTTGCGTACAATCTGAGATTCTGTAATACGTCTGCCTTATATGAATGCATTATATAGGATAGATTTCGGTCTTTCCCTTTACAGCCTATGACTTTCAATCTAGAACTGAAACAAGTGTTAAAAAAGCAAATAGGATAGTTGCTATCGAAGCCGGTATGTCGATTTCGAAAGGACAATAAGGAATTCAATTAGTGGACGATCCGAGAATAGAAGATTGCAGAGGGAGGCCGAAATTCATATATTTTTATATTCCCAGCGGGATTTATAGCGGTGAAATAGCAGCCAATACCTTTTGCATATGTTGCGATCAGATGCTATTCCGTATTCGAGCTGTGCTCTCAGATAGAGTGTGGGGGGGGGGGGGGAGGGGGAGGGAGGGGAAGAAGATGTTTTCAAGCTTCCGGCACTGTGATAGTAATTAACATGATATTGCACCTTGCGTAACTCGTTAACAAATGCATTTGATTGCTATTTGCTATGTTTCACTCTGTTTATGTTTTATATTTGGTTCATGCTTGTAATAGTTAATCGACTTCATTCGAAATAAAAGAATTGCTTCAAATAGAATACCTTTTGAGACCGGGTTCAAAACCAGCCTCTTTATATTGCATTCATGGTGATTGTGTAATACATGTAATTTGAGGCGCCATCGTCCCTCCTCTGATCTTCGGTCTTTGGTTGAGACGAGACTGAAGCAGTGTGCGAGGATGGCAACAATTTTGAGTATTGTTGCTGCCAGTTTGTTTCTTGTGATGGATGGATGATGAGGCGTTGTAAAATAGTGACAAATGAGAGCGATAGGCGACAACTGGAAATGTTATCGTCCTAAGTAATTGCGGGAGGCTAGAAACAAAAATCAGTTAACGCTGTTCTTGGTAAAGGGGCTTGTAAAGAATTTCGACCAGAGGAATACACACCATCGTATCGTTGGTCCTCCCTGTTCGCGTTATAAGGTGGGTATATATCATTATAAAATACTTTCGAAAAGCAGATGTGGGAATAAGATGGTTTTGAGGTGTTGTATTTTTTTTTTTTGTTCTTAATTGCTGTTCTCAAGTACTTCCATTCCTAATATCGCTTTACGGCCTCACATTCGTTCTCTCCACACAATTCATTTTGTGCTTATGAGATCTTTTCTAAATTCCTTTATTGCTAGTGATTAAGACTTTCGCTATTATAGTTTGAGTTCAGTTTCATACCCAAAATCTCTATAGTCATTCAGAGGTGAATGTCTGAGACATGGTGATTCAGAGAGAAAGAGGAAGGGAGGGAGACGGAGAAAGGGAGACAAGGAGAGGGAGAAGGAGAGAGAAAGCTTTTAAAAGTCGTTTGGATTACTCCACCTGGTTTGAAGGAATGTTTACAACAGATGGACCCTCGATGGAGATCAAGGGGTGTATGAGAGAGGGATGATGGGAGCAGACCCATCCCGCTATGAGAAGATACAAGAATAGTAGAGGAGGGGAGGAGGTGTTGCTTTCTAGGCTTCAACGAATCTCTGGCGTAAGGACTCTACTCACATTCGTATGTATCTTCCCATTTCGAGGGGAATTCGTGCAAAAATTATATTGCAACTTTTATTCATCGTATCATTCTTTTTCTTTGCAATTTCTAAAATAAATATTTTCACTAATAATATTCATCTATGTGTTTTTGATCGATACGAAATCATCGTTCACTTTGTTAGATATTGATATCGCGTTTTTTTGTGATGTGAAGAAGCTTAGTTTCAGGTCAACGCGTTTAGATCGAAGTAGACCTTAATGGAGGGGATCGGTCTTTGTCGATGATAAGGCGCTACTGATAACAGGACAATGTGGTAATTGTTCTTTCTTTTCGAATTCTTGGGTCATTACTAAATGCGTCGAACCTTTATTCTCCACTGATTTCGGTTGAAATTCACTAACAGATCATGCATGATGCAATCATGCCGTTGAGATAGGTTTTTATAATGTTGAGGTTGCGAAATGAGGCGGCCACCCACACGGAAGTGTGACGCATTCTGCTTCTTTTTTTTGATTTTGTTGTTTGCTCTTCTTTCAGACTTTCTGACCGCTTATCTCCTCGTTTGGTTATCTTCAGATGGAAAGTGGATGGGCAAGTGGATGATAGTACGATGCGAGAAAAGCGAATCGTTCGCCGTCTAAGAAGGCCGATTATAATCGTCATCGTTTGATGGTTTGTTGTTTCCATTTCTCGAGCAGTGCGCTAAACATTCTCGAATGAAATCCTTTCTATGCAAATTTGTCGAATTCTTGGTGGGAAGTTAATAGCCCTATAAACATCTATTCGAGAATGTAATTGTTTTTGATTTCAGTTTTTTACAGTTGTTAAAATATGTGTCGAGCATAGAAATGAATTCAATTTTCTGGCATGCAAACGGTTCGTTAACTGTCATTTGTATGTCGCATTAGGTTAGTTGATGCAATTCTCTGTAACGCTGTAGCAGTTTTCAATTTCATTCGTTGAATTGCCAACCACTTATGGATTCTTATAAGCGCCTAAATGTATGTAAAATTTTTGTGTTATTTTGCATCCTTTCGATCGAAGTTTCCTATCATAAAATGGATTTGTTTATGATGAATTTGAAACGGCAGTCGAATTATTTAAGGGATGAGGTATTTTGCCCTATATTGGGAGCATATATTTTGTCATATATTGATCTGATGGATGCAATTGTAGCTCATCTATCAGCCTTTTCCACTTGTTATCTCCCGAGAAAGTTCTATCTAACATCGCTTTTCGTTGTATCCCCCCGTTGATTATCGTGGATGAACATGTTGCATTGAAGAATTTTATTTTATTGGAGCTTTTCGATGAGCAAAAAAGCATTACTCTGTGGCAATGATTATTGACAACCAGGTGGAAATTCGGATAGCATATTTTATTGACTATGATTTTATTGTTCTCCATCGTTTGTTTCGCTCGAGTTATAATTTGAGTAACTAATTTTTTGTATCTGAAAGTGCTTCGTTCCTTTCTTTCTGAAAGAAACGAATATTAGCTCGTTACTGAAATTTTTTGCTGAAATGTCTCCACTAGGCGAGCAAATGAAATGAAATATCGTTGAATTGTTGCTATGGGAACTGTAGTAAAAGGACATTCGACATAGGAAATTTTATATTTCAAATTACAAAACAACTCGTCATTTTTCATGAATAAATCGTTTTGATCTAAATAAACTAAAAGAATCTCAAATAATCTCGATTAGTCGATCAATAACAATCGCTCTCTTTCATTGTTGTTGGTATTATTCGTGTCATTACGCCAGTATTATTATTTTTATTCTTCCTCTTATTGTTCTTCTTATTGTTGCTATTTTATTGTTATTTTTATTCATCTTCTTATTATTGTTGTTACTAATATAATTTATTTTTATTATAATAATATAACTTTTCTCATTATTGTTAGCAAACATTATGTGCTAAGCATTATACGATAGATGATGAAAGAAGGCATACAGCAGTACGCATAACTAAATACGCGTTTTCATGCAGATACGAGTAAATACACATATCTGCATAAATGCCTAAATTTTTTTCTTCGTTTGGCATTGGTCTATATCACTTCACCTCGCCCTCCCCTTCTGGTCGTAAAAATACAACCTTTGCTCGCATTTAGTTAATCTTTAGAGTTTGTTGTTTCTAACAATTTTTTTTAAACGAATAGCTCGAAGAGACTTGCGGGAGTAAGCGTTCAAAGTGATTCATTTTAATTTATAATCCATGAAACATGAAAAAAATAAGTGCGTAATTTATTGTTAATTATTTATTCAACTGTTTTATAGGAAATTTTTATTGATTTTGATTTCCCTTCTGCATCGAATGCACTATCGGCGGCACTTAAGAAATTCCCAATATTATAGTGGCGCAAATGTTTTCTTTTGCATAACGTTTCTTGCCTGACTCTCAGGTGTGTTTCGGACGCCCCTTTCCTCTTCAAGTCGGATTCCAATACGATTTGGCAATCTTCCATGCAGTTCACATTAACATAAATGACACTCATTCGTGTACTTCATTACTCGCAACCACAATAATATCGTTGTAGAGGCATGAGCATTTCATTGGTGAAAAATTACCATCTATTAAGTTGTTGCTGTTTCATTTTTTGTGCTTATCTGGAGGGAAAATCTTTAGGCCGTTAGCTGATGCAAGTGAACGATGTGTGATAGAAGTTAAGGAGAACTTAAGGTTGTTGCGCTCCGTTTTTCTTTGACTATCTTCTCCATGATCGGATTTCTTAGCGGTCACTTGTTTCGCTCCATTTGCATCATTTAGCTTCTATATTTTTGCATTTCAATGCTTTTACCTTTTTTAAAATTTGTTGTGGTTCCTATTTAGTTGCTTGATGAAGGGCTGCCGCATTGTACGGAGTGATAATCTGTGAAGCCAAGCGAATTCCCGACTTCCTTTTTCCGTCGGCATCCAACGTTTCGTGGAGCATCACTGAGTCGAAAGGTAATGCTGTTATATTTAATTATTCGGGTAACTTCTAAAGAAAGTTATTTTGACTCATAGATAAGAAGATCAATGATTGCCTGTGTGTAACAGATGCTGTAGTATACTGACGTTGAAATAGTGATTTACTGGTATTTTGCATAATAGGTGATTTTGATATAATTTGATCTCGACGATGCCAGTTGAAATATTTTATAATACGTAAAATATTTACCAAGACTTATAGATCGCCTTACCGAAATATTCGTATAAAGATTTATCGAATGTATTGCGCTAAAATAGACCACCAGTTGTAGTTAAATGCAGCTTTTTTTTTACGGGGAAAGGAAAAAGGCGAAAATGTTGAGAGTGTGTGTGATAGCAACATTCGCTACTCAGTTACTCTAAAAACGTTATATTTTTATTCGACTATTTCAAAAGCATCGAAGATTTCAACATTACTTCTTTTATAAAGATATAGGAAACTAATATAACATGAATGGAATGTTTAGATATGCGCTATCAGCGCTATGATTTACTATTGATCATTCTTAATGCACTAAGTGCACTATTTTTGTTTATGACTGTAGATAAAATGGCATCGTTGTTATGCCAAACTTAAGCTACAGTTATTCGGTCCTAATAAACATTAATGCGCACTTACAGCATTTGTTTAGTTGAATATTGTTCACTGATTACCTAATCAATCTGAATCAATATTCCTAGATCGACATCGTCTAGTCCGTTTGATCAACTAATCAATAAACTTAGAATCTCTAGTTTTATTTTAATAAAAAGAAGCAATTGAAATACCAATGAAATCTGTTAAAATTCAAATAGGCAATGCAATAAATCAATGTGTTTTGTGTTAATTTATGGAAATCAACCAATGATTGAGTTTCATTTGTAGAGGGAAGCTCATTTAAATATTCAATCATTACACAATGTTCTATCATGATTGAGTGTTCGAGTTCGTGCATCGCACGATAACGTTGCAATGGTGCGTTGCACTAAGGGTGTAGAGCCACAATTATGAACGTCACTCAAAAATTTTCAAATTTGTTTTTATTCGACTACTTAATGAAGCACTCAACTGAATACTTTGATTTAGATTTATGTAAATCTTAGATAAACAAAAATTTAAAACGAATTCGAAATTTCCGTATTCAAATATTTATACAGTACAAAATGAAAATAAGAAAATCCTTAATCACTTCATATGGCACGTCAGAAACTATTTGATCATTTGTGATCATCTTGGATGTTTTATTCTTCGCACTAATCTGCGATTACGAGGTTTGTTCTACCTTGCTTGATTCTGCGTTGATTGACTTCGATTAGTCATGTGGGCGAAATGCGAGCTTATGATCTACGAATTTCATCAATCGTTCTGCTTTAAATCGCACTTTGTATGGTCACTAACAATCGTAAGTTAGATGAACAGCAGAGCAATATAATCGTCAGCCCTCAGGGGAACGGTATATGCTTGACTGAGGGGGTATGGTTATGTTGTTGCCGATCTCAATCAGTATCATTTGTTGTGCAGAGTACACTGCGTCGGACTGGTTGCGTTGAGCTTCGCCCTCGAATATATTTGAGATCGTTCTTGTGTCGATTATTTTTGTAGGCGTTTGTGGCTGCCGCTGTCGATAGCAAATGTTTCTGAGTGTGAGCAATACCGTTGAGGCAATTTCTGTTGCTGTAATATTCGATGGGTTCCCAAAGATCCTGAGTTTTTTCAGCGTTAATGCGAGGTCAAACACTGAGGGGACGCTTACAGAGGTCATGCTCACGTTTGTCGGGCTCAAACGAACGGCACCTGCAAGTTAGTGCCAGCCCATCACGCGGCGATTGCCGACTTTCCTCAAGTTGGCAGTTCGAATGCTTCTCCTTCGGCGTTGGTTCGTGATGGGTATGTGTATCGCTTCTTGAGGATGGTCGTCTAGCAACGTCGCCACCCATTCTACCTCCCCTCGTCCATCAACTGGTTACTCTTTTCACACACACTTCCTTCCTTTATTCACTTTCAAACTGCACGTTCTCATCATTGAGGGTTAAGTACAGAACAAAACTGTGGAATAACTTTCGTGATTCTTGATCTTTGCACGGAATCACCATATTTCCTTGAATGGGTATTGCTTGAGTAAAACTTTGGGAGGAATCGAAAAATTATAACTGAAGAGTACAAATAAAAGGACAGAATGAATGAAAAACAATGGGTGGCAACTATGAAAGATTGGACTTCGCCTGGGGCATATATATATATATGCATTTTCTTTTTTTTTTATCTACCCCCCAGCGACTATTTGTTCTTGTTGATATTTTTCTTTGTTTTTTCTCTATCTCTCATTATGACCTCCATCACCGTGAAACTAGTACTGAACATTAATAAGACGTTGCAATAATGAACGACGAGCCCTGCAACGAATCCTAAAGCGGGAATTCAAATTTTTGTCTCATTGCCAATTAAGACAAATGCGTTTTGATATGCTTTTCCATGTCTTCATTGGAGTAATAAGAGAGATTATGAAAGTTTCTTTCTTTTTTTTCTTTTTATATTGTTTCTCACTCAACTATATTGTTTCGTTTTCTAGTTTAAAAAATTGCAGCTTTGGATTCTTATGGGGACCGATGAGTTACATAAAGGATATGCTGTCACGAGAGAGACATTACGTGATAGCCGTTTATCTTTCTACGATCATCGCACGCTCTACACAAGTGTTTTTTGGGTGAGTATGTTCTTTCAGCATACTTTTTCTTCTTCTGTTGTGGCAGCTAGCCATACTCTTTGAATTGCGGAACATTGCAATTGTTGTTGCGTACGTAGGTGTGTCATCACTTCTGTTTGGTATATCTTCTTGAACTGTGTAATATCTAATGAAATATGAAAATATCAGTGCGTCATGGTATTCCTCTAAATTATTACGTATTTGTCTACCTGAATCTAAAAGTTGCTTGAATAAGAATTCGTCGAGGTTGACCGATTGTCTGAAGTATCCGCATCCGTGAAACATATCCTAGCTCTTCGATAGTAAACAAAATCGTTTCACTCATCAGCAAGTATAATGAATGTCCTACGGCAGTACATTATCTCGAAGAGCATTAAATATAGTGCTGACGATGATGATACAACGCCGAAGTGTTCGATCTATGCGTTGCTCTGTCCTCAAAGGAAAGCTTAGCTTAACTTTGAGGTTATAGCATAAAGGATTAATCGTTGGCTCATATACTTAGCATCTAGAGGCTCATTGAATAATGTTGAAGAGTTGAAATAAGATGATAGGTTTGAATCAGTGTGTCGTCTCATAGTGGGGACGGGAGGGGAGATACTCCTTGATCCTTTCGAGAATTCGGAGTGAATTGTTATCAGGAATTTGAGGAGTTCTTTTCAGCATTCCAGGTGATGTAGAGTAAAGGAATGGCCGCTATTCATGAAATCTTGTAGTTTGTCGATACAATTGAAGGGAGGTGAGTGGTAAGAGATAAATGGATCGAACGCAGATGTCCATAACTCTCACCATTCCTGCACCTCTAATCAGACTTTCCATATAGGCGACTAGTTGGCAAATCCATGGTATTTGGTTGAGAGAGGACGCCCGCAGATTGAGTACAGCAAAAGCTATAACAAATTCACTCACTTTGAAATTTTAAAATACAGGAAAGTTGGAACACAGCCACAATTTTTAGCAACGTAAATTTTAGTGCTGAGACGATAATTTATTATTGTAAAGGTAGTAACTTTTCCTATAATGTACGTAGTCGAAAAGATTATAATCTCATAGAGCTTCCAATGTGCTTAGCACTTCCACATTGAATTATTTTATTTTTTCTTTGTGAATAAAAATTTTATAAGAACATTTCCGGTGACGCAATGATGATCTCCATTCAACATCTTAAGGTTCAATAAATTAAGAATAATAAAGACATTTTTTTAAATGGAAGCATATTTTTACGCTTGCAGATCCCTGACACACTGAATGGAGCTGCTAAGTTTTGATATTTTAAAGATTCGATTTGAAGTGTTTCTTGGCTGTTTGCCATGTGATTACTTGAATGTAGTCACCTATGCTCTGCGTCTCTATCATTTCCTCAGTGTCTGTTTTGGGTGACTTTCAAGTTGCATTGCAGTCGACAAACCCTAAATGAGAGTTACTATGCTGGTGTGTTATTTAAGCTCATTTAGCTAAATGCATCTTGTTCACTCATCGATTAAAACATTGTCGTTATCACTGCATTGCTTTGCTATATTTTAAGGAGTTGCGGTGCAAAAGCAACTCGCGTTCTGATTCAACACGATGCTAGATGAACTGGCAGCACTCTATCCGAACGTTCGTGATCAAATCGTATTTGCACAATTGGAAGTGCTGACATGCTGTACGAATACTCCCGTCAATCTATGTGAGATGCAACAGCCGCTTCTACCTGCAAAAGGTATCTTCTATTTTTAAGCTCTTTTACCTTTACGTTCACTTTTTATGTGCACTGCTTGCATGTATTCATCGTTCTGGTGAATATTCGAGGTGGTCAATTGAAATACATATTTGGTATTGTAACAGTGTTGGGTTCATCTCTATATTTTATACGTCACCGTGCGTTACACTGGATCACGACATAAAAGCACGTCTTATAATGCGGCCTTTTTTGGATAAAGGAAAGGTGCTGCTAATTGTCCCGAGATGTGCAGCTACTATAGCAGGAGATCTTTCTGAGGCACGTATAGTGCGCATGAATCGCGTGTTGGTTGGTTTTAAAGCTGGTGTTTATGAATATGTTTATTACCATAATGGCAGCGTGAAAGATTTAAATTGCTGAGCGGCAGTGACGGTCATTTTTAAACGAGAGCAAGCAATTACGAATGTAAAGGGTATTTTCTTAGTGAAAAGAGACCTTTGGGAAGGGTTGACGCAGTGTTCATTGCCTTTCAATTGCATATCACTTCTAATCTCATCTTTTTGTTCCGACTTTTTGAATATTTTTGTTCGGATTTTGTGCCAATGCGGTTTCATCTAAGTATTTGCATATAATATTAAGTGAAAAAAGCGACATATTTCGTGATAAATTTCTAAAGTATATAGTGGTGTTTTTCTTCCTCAGTTGGCGTTATAAGTTGCGAATGACTCATATTCATTTATAAAATAGAGCTAATAGAGGGATGAAAGAATATGATACTTTGTTCGATATTCATCAGCTAGTAATTTTGCAATCTGTAATATTGAGCTGCAATTTTGAGTGAATAAATCTGCATTGTTGTTCATCCCGTTGAGAGGTGCGGTGTACTGATAGAAAGGAGTATAAACGTGACGGTATTGGTACGATAATGTATTCGTCTATTTTAGTGCACCTTCTGAAGATGGTTACATTCATGGTTGCACGTCCGTACGCTCGTTATAGTGGTAGCAAAAAACACCAGTTATTTCCGCCATATATCAAGTACCATTTCAACTAAGCGAACGCGATCGGAGCTCTCTTGACGAGGTACAACAAATTATTTTCTGAAATATTTTTGGGAATGTTTGGTCCGAAAAATGGAAAATAGAGTGGTTATATGGACTGAAAGTGCTAAAAATTATTATGGGTTTTTTGAATATAGGAATTCCAGTTCGGATTGCTTCTTTATTTTCACGTGGTTTACGAGGAGTGAGCCGAAGACAGTGTGTTACGCATTTTGTAGTTGAATCATTTAACGGATTGTGCCCTTTCGAATTGCGGATAGGTAGTACCTGATTGATTCTGGATGCTAGCTTGATCTACCATGCCACCGGAAGTGAGAGGGATGAAGGGTCAGTATGTTTGTTCTTGTTTCCTATGCATCTGGCAATCGAATTGAGCGTAAAATGTACGAATAAATTTATAGAACAATTTTTGATTTTTGTGGAATGAAAGTGGAGAGGCACATTCAGATGCGACTTTGAATGTCGAACAGAAATGTCGCTCACCTGCTATACCGCTCACGCATGCGGTTCATACAACGATTTCATCAACGGTTAGTTAATTGTTCCATCGATACCTTCTTTGAAATCATTGATTTCAGTATTATTTAATATTCTAGTATTTAACATACTAGTATATTTGTAACTGTAATTGAGGGGGGGGAGGGGGAGGAGGTAATTTAACAGTCCTTCAACACCACTATATTAATTTATATATTTGAGTGAATAGTAAACAGTATGCTGTCAAGCACCTAATATTCGAGAGATTTCATTAAGATAGCAGAACATGTTGAACTTAGACGGAAAACTTTCTGAAAAATTGTTTTTGAGATCGGCAGAAGATCGGTTTCACTTTCGAGCGTTGCACTATTTATGCATCATCAACAAATAGCCTCTTGCTGATTCGTTGCATGTCTTTTTTTATTGATGAAATTCGTAAATATATCATTAGTACAATAGTATTAAGAATGTTGCAAGATTTTACATAAAATAAATGAGTTTTCTTCTTCTTCATTTTTCCGTTTGCAGGCGGAATTCAATTTTTTTGATTTCTTTTTAGTTTTAAAATGCTTTAAGAATTGTGGAAATGAAAAATGAAATATTTTTTATGGAAGTAAAAAATGAAATATTTTTATTATTTATTATAGAGAGAAGGTTATTGGAGTGATGCGACAATGTCATCGCCAACACCACCGCCTGTCCGTAAACATCGTTATCGTACCGATGCTGAAGAAGCTGTTGAAACAGTTCTCAATGAATTTGGTACTGTTTTATTTTGTTAATGTAATTTACTTAATATATCGTTAATATATTATTATATCATCTGTTTTCATTAATGCCATTTCGTTGTAACTATTTTGTTATTACCTCTACTTATACTTTATCATTTATCATTTTATTTATTGCTATATATGATATAGGAAATTGCTTACGTTTGTGTTTGAGAATGAGGAAGTTCACTGTAGTGTTTATGGCTCCCTCTTTCACTCTATAAGTGTGAAGTCTAGCTAAGTTTGTTGTAATCAAAGTTCTAAGCTTATTTTAAGCTGGACTAGTTGCAAAAAAACAATGAAATACAATTATTGCACTTTGGAAGTGATAAACCCCAAAATTCGTAACTTTTTTATATTAACCGAAAATCCTTCATCTTTTAAAGCGTCATTTGTGCAAATCATGCTTTAATTATTTTCATACTTATATCGCAAATTTGATTTAAAATATTATAAGGCGGATAAAATTTTATGATCTTGTTTTAGAATATAATATTGAATTTTTATTTACAATACAATGATTTCAATGGTATTTTAGGATATAATACAACATCAACAGCACCAGAATTTATTCGTCCATTCCAAGATGAGTTTACGGTAACTGAAGGGGAGGAATTCAAAATGGATTGATTGCCTTATGGTTGGTAATTCACGATCAAAAATACACTGGTATTTCAACGATCGTATAATCAACGTTAATTCCTCATTTTGCAGGGTATGAAATATTAATTGGATTTCTTTAACTAATTAAACTATTATATTACTGCAATCATTGAGATTTTTTTTTCGTTATTTGTTATAAAAATAGTTATTCTTCTATTCCGTATGGAACAGAAATTAATATTAGTTATAACTAAATGAAATATATAAGAGCAAAAATTTTTATTGTTGTTTCTTTCATTATTTTCACATCAGCAATAGAAAAGTTTATTAAGTCATTTTACATATTTTTATTGATATTTCAGTTTTCGAATATTGGTGATGCATATTCAATAATATTCAATTCGGTTAAACTCGAAAATGCCGGATACTATAAGAAGACCGCTGAAAATATTTGCGGTAAAACCGAATCGCTGGCTATACTTCACGTCAACCCGAAATCAACGCCACAACAACAAATCGTTCGAAAACCTGTTGTCACAGAGGTTTACCATCTAGTCGTTTTTTTCTCTATTCATCTACTGCTTAATATCTTTTGAATGCTTTTATGAGTTAATCTTATATGCTTAATTATATATATATATATATATATATATATATACGTTGATTGTGATCCACACTTCTTTCTTTCGATTTTTTTAGCGCTTTTGAGATGTGAATTTTTGGATTATTTAATTATAAATTGATATTGACAAAATTACTGTTTAGATTGCTAAACGTTTATTGCATTATTTGCTATCACTTTCGTTGTTCCCCATTACTTTTAGCTAATAGAATATATTGCAGCGTGTGCAAGTAACGGAAGAGTTCGGCGAATTTGAATGTGAACAACGAATCGATGATGGTAAGCTTTATACGCAAAAGGTTTTTTATTTATATTTTTGAAAAGAGTTGGAGATAACAGTCACATATTTTATTGTTTATAAAAGTTTATAGAATTTTAGGCGGCAGTTCGAAAAAACAGTTGTAATTAAGCGTAATAAAATGTGAGTAGTAAGAACGCATTGTATTTGGGGTTCTGCTATTGATACCTCTGTGTTATTCGCTTTAAAAGCTTCTCATTATTTGAAAATACCTGTAAAGACCGCATTGAATACGAAGGGAGTTGATAGCTGTTCTTGTCGATCGGACATGCCGTCGCTAAAGCATGGCATAGGCGGGGTGTGGAACAGTGCAAACTTTTAAGGCATTGTAGTCTTATTTTGGGTTGGAGGGGAAGGAGAGGTGAAGAGATGAATAAGTAGGTTGAAGAAGATAAGGGGAGGGGGTGATAGTGGGCGCTATCGATGAGACGAGCATTTGGTTACGAGTAAAGTATTCATAGTGCTAATAAAAATACCTTTGAAAGGCAATTGAAGTATTTTTCAGCAACTTAGTGAGAAGAAAAAATTATTGTTTGAAAATTTGAATGTGCTAAAAAATGACACTAAAATTTGGAAGCATAAAAATTGCAATACAGTAGAGAAATGAAATTGATTACGAAGTAGGAAATATTTATTATTATAAGGGAATGAATATTAAAAAGTGAATTATTTTGAAAGTGTACAGTTTATATTGTGCTAATTTAATTGTTAATTAAATAATGTACTAGTTTAGTCGATTACCAATTGTATAGTCAATGATTTCTCGACTACTCATTTAAGCACACAATCGTTGCTATGAAATAAAGAGCAGTTCATGACAATTGTCTTTCTTCGATGCAAAAAACAACAACTTCCTTGCAAGATTTCCGATCAACGCGAGTCTTGAAATTTTCCACAGCCCTATCTTCTACTATCGTTCATTTCTAGTGATTGCGTATGATTTCGTTGCAAAATTCTTTGATGGACTCAATTCTTTTTATTGTTTTCAATATTTTATCTCATTTATTAATTTTAATTTTAGGTTATTTATTTGTTTGTATAGTCCATTACCATAATAGCTGTTTTAATAATACTCAGAAATATTTATTCTAGTCATAATGTTATGATAAACAAGTTTAAGTGAAATGTAATTGGCGATATTCTTCAGGATTATCAATACAAACAATGACTGTTCATAAGTGGTTTCAAATTTGGAGTTTTCTAAGCGTACGATTAATGCGCGTTCTATAAAACAGTGAGTTTCAACTTCTTCATTGTACACATTAAAATCATCCAACCTTATGCTTTCTAATTCACCAGTACCGTATCTCGCGTATTTCCCAACTTTTCATTACTGTATCTCGCTTACTTTCTAACTCTTCAGCATCAAATCTAACCTATTTTCTGATCCTTCGGTACCGTATCTGACTACTTTTTATTCCTTCACTATCGTTCCTCGTTTACTTTATGATTCTTTAGTGTCACATTTCGTTCGCTTTCTGATTTTTGTGGACCGTGTTCCGTTAACTCTCCAATTCTATAATCCTCTATTTTTCAGAATGTTCGATACTAGCTTGATTTCATCTTCTAATTTTGTTACTTTTTTGATGTTATTGAATATCAAGAGTATAAAATTGTAATAGCAGAGCAAATCGTCAAGTGACCATGTTACCTGACGTCTCCATATTATACCTGTTGCCACCCTCGTGGTATGACAGTTCCATAGATTGCTGATATTTCATTGAGAAAAGTGATTTCACTTACCAATTCAGAGAGTGACTGTCGCTGTCCATATATCAGTATTAGATATAATATCATTATTGATGTAATTTTAATGCAAAAAATGCTAACTTAAAGTGATACATTTTTTTAGGGCGGCTAATTGTTTGTAGGAACATATCGAAGAAGAGTTAGGTATGTACGAAGAGGAACAAAAACGTATCGATTCAAAACAACTATTACACTCTTCACGACTCGTAACACCCTCACCAACAAGCAAACAATTGCAAACCACACATGAACATCAACAGGTACATCAATTACTTCAATTGATTATTCGTTTTTATATATCCATATTAAAGTTGTTGCTCATTTATGCAACCAATGAGTGACGATATAAGGGAAGCTTCTGACATTACGCCGGCGCTTATATGAGCCTATCATCGATTGGTCATGAAGTCTACTGTCCCATGAGAAGGAGGGCAGGGAAGGGGGGAGAAAGAGGAACGGAAGGAGGGGGAATATGCCTTCACCTTCAAATTGCCTTAACTATATAAACCATATAAAATAAAAATGTGAAGGTGGGACGTTTCCACTCAATAAGATTTGGAATACATTTGATTCTCCTTAGTTAAGTGAATAAATTCGCCAATTAGTCGTTGCAAATGCTAAAATTAAATGAACATAAATAATGTTATCATTAAGAGGATTAGTCGTTTCATGTAAAAGTCGACTGATGCATGTAAATAAAAGAATAGAGCACAAATAGTGCAACAATAACATTTAACAGTCGTTTATTTATAAGAAATGTTACTATACACATTCCATTCAATCATCAAAATAATTCTCTATGAACTGAAAACTGAAAATTGCTAAAGGATGAGCATTCCATACTTGACCAAAATAAATATATGGATTTGGGGCATGCATCCCGGGATAATATTCCCTGGCAATAGTCCCAGTTGCAGATGGGGAGTGACGAGGAAGAGGAGGACCAAAAAGGGAGAGTGATGAACATTCCATATGTGACCAAAATAAATATATAGAAGGGGGGATCAAAGAGGGAGAGTGATGAGCGTTCCATATTTGACCAAAATAAATATATAGATTTTGGGCATGCATCCCGGGATAATAGTCCCGGTTGCAGATGAGGAGTGAGGAGGGAGGGGGCCAAAGAGGGAGAATGATGAACATTCCATATTTTGCCAAAACAAATATATAGAAGAAGGGGGGGGGGGGCCAAAGATGGGGAGTGATGAGCTTTCCATATTTGATCAAAATAAATATATAGATTTTGGTTATTTGACCAAAATAAATATATAGATTTTGGACATGGATCCCGGGATAATAGTCCCAGTTGCAGATGAGAAGTGGGGAGGAAGAAGGGGGTACAAAGAGGGAGAGTGATGAGCGTTCCATATTTGATCAAAACAAATATGTAGATTTTGAGCATGGATCTCGGGATAATGGTTCCAGTTGCAGATGAGGAGTGAGGAGGAAGAGGGAGGGGGGGTCAAAGAGGGAGAGTGATGAGCATTCCATATTTAATCAGAATACATCTGTAGATTGGGGCTATGCATTCCAGAATAATGGTCTGATTTTTGGACGAGTGATAAGAGAAAGGACGTGGAAGGAGAATGATATTGAGGTGATCCCTTCCTTTTCCTAGTCAACTATCTCATTTGTGTCTAAATCTAAACCATTTACAGAAATGGGGAACGAATCTTTGAATTATGAAATTCGATGCAAAACACAAATTTGCTCGACTATGCAACATATAGAAATTATTCTGCCGGATGTTTAAAAAAAACGGGATAACATTACAGTCAGCTGGTTGTCAGTAGCGTTCGCAGCTGTGCAATAAAGAGTTCTCCTCCATAAGTGCAAAAAAACTTCCGGTGGCAATATCATGTCTCAGTAGTCTCTATGTTTATAACAAAAAGTACATCAGCTTGTTGAAATAGTTTTTTTTTTGTGTTCACAAAATGAATGATTGTTGGATTGTAGCAGCTGCACAAACGTTACGACTTTGAAGACAGCCGTCGTAAAGCGCCACGACATCTACCACATTTCACTCAAACACTTGTGTCGGCTGTGGCTGCCTTTGGTGAAAGCACTAAATTCGAATCAATTGTTACTGATTTGTTTCAGCTCTATTTCGTTAGAGATCGATTCCCATCTGATGGTGAACATTCTCGCAGTAAACGAGAATCCAAGCTACAACCTTTGGATTATCGCTCCAATGCGGCACCAATTGAGCCACCATAGACAATCGGACCACCTGGTTAGAAACTATTTGTTTTGTGTTATTAGTACAATTACATATATTATTCGTTGCAATTGTTTTCACAGCAACTATTCTTGTTTTTGAATAGGTTTAATTAGGAATCGCTAAGCTTAAATGGTTTAGAAATTAGGCACTTCCACTGTTCTTTGAAGTACAAGTTCTCGAACTGTAATCATAAAAAAATATGTCAAAATCGAATCATTGTTGCAACTCTTCAGCGACCTGTGTGGCTGAAATCCACCTTAGATGAGATATGTTCAAAACTCTTACTTGCAGGAACTCCTTAGTAGGCTACAATACTTTTTTAGGTGTTATGGTTTTTCAATGAAGGAGGGATTCCTCTATAAAGTACTCATCGCTGCGATGTGTGTGGCAACGTATTTCTAGATACTATCCCCAACATTAAAGGTTATGAATTCGTCCACTAAGGGAGGAAGCTCTGATTTGAGGGTGCGAAAATGTTGCAGAATTTATTTACATGCTTCTTAATGCTGCACTGTCCCAGGTTTTAGTTCGCAGCAAATGAGCTTAACATTTCTATGTCCATATAAATCTTACAGCCTTCCTGTCTCAATTCATAGCGATACGTTAGTATAATCTTACTTATAATGATATCGAAATGATTCAATTTTCATTGATCCATATGATTCACTTATTGTTTTATTCTTTTTTTTCTGTCTCTTATATAGCATATTTTTGAGCTTCTAATTCTCTAAATTATCACTGAAAATATGTCATCTAGTATTGTGGGTTTAAATCATAAAAACTCTAAGAATTACAAAGCAATTTCTTTCGAAAAATTTGAAACCTGTGTATTTCTTCTACCTGAAAGAATAACTTCTCCACCTTAGTTTGCGTCGTGCACGATTGCATTCATTTCTTTTATGTCGCCTATATGTTTGTAATATTCATTTAATTTATTATTCATTCCTCTATTGAGATTATTTTCTATATCTCTACCATGTAGAAAAACCTATTCGACCTCTAAGTCTTTCACTAAGCATAGAAAATGGAATAGCAGTTTAAATATCAATGGGGAGAGAGGGTGGTGGAAGGAGGGATATGTTTAGGGGATTGTTGTATTCTGGTGCAAAACATACTTATTTAATTTCCATTGTGGTGTTTGCATATGTCTTATTAAATTTTTATAGAATATTGATGCGAAATATAGAATACAATTGCATCGCTTACCCTACGCAAAGAATTTTATTCTACGATCACTTCATTGTTTTCCGGTAGTTTTTTACTCATTTTTATCAGCCGTTTCATAAAAATGAACAAAAAATTGGCGGAAAAATTGTTTCAGCAGGGTTCGGCTTTTTTAAAATCAGTTTTTGAGTGATGACACTTCGAATTCAAAAATTTATCAATTTTTTTATTCATAGAAGAAAAAGGATTCGTTTTAAAAATGCTTTGGCATCAAGGAAAAATTTAAGAGAAATTGAAGAAATACTTATGAAAAAAATTTATGTTTGTCTTTGAGAAGAGATTTACCTCTCTTCCTTCATAAATTCATCTTGCACCGGATAGAAGTCTTAGCTTTCTATCAATTGATTTGTTTTTTTTCCTTGGGAGGGGAGCAATTTTACTTCCCATGCGAGAGGAACAGCCCTTGCTCCTTTTTGAACTCTTTTTGAACAGGAAAAAAAATTTTTTTTTTTAAATTCTCAATAGGTTTTTAAATTGCTGTTGTGCGAACATTTTATGCGAATGTAATTTTGTGACATGTCATATATAAGAAATGATTGTATGTGTTTATCTATCGGTTTATCTGCCTATAGATTATTTGCATTCTAAATTAGCATTTAAGCGGTCGGTTTGTCTTTAATTGTTATTTGCATTCTAAATTAGCATCTTAGCGGTCGGTTCATCTCTAAATGCACAACCAATCGAATACTCATATTTTATAAGAATCTATTCAACCAACGATTGCTTTTTCAATCGCTCATCCAGAAAATAAAACTGCCAGTTTAACAATGTACTAATCGAGTCGTCGTTCGTTAGTTTCCTATGATTTGAGTATAGCTGGATTGGTGTTCTTATATTGCTCTATTTGAGTTGTACATTCCTACATAGGAAAAGAGGTCTGCAACGTTTCCTTTTTTCACGATGTATGAAAAAGGACCTATACTATCTAGACGCAAGAATTCCTCGATAAAGAGAGCAGGAGGAAATTGTGGTTTCCTTAGTTTAATTTTTCCCCGATCAGTCTCTGTTCCCTTAGCTTTATGCGCTCTCTAGGATGAGTGAATTACAGGTTGGCCAGCGTCTGAGGTGCAGTGGACTAAAGATGGAGTGCCACTGTCGAAGACAACAAATCCAGAGTTGTTGTTCTTGAAAATCGGGGGTCTTGTCTCGCTGTCATTCCCGAATGCGCAACCTGAACATGCCGGCAAATATATGTGCACAGCGAAGAACACTTCTGGTGTTGCAACTTCTAAGGCAGAGAGAGAAAACACGCATGAGTTCTATGTTAGTAATATTTTTTTGATTTTGATCTGTAGAAATTATTTCATTCAAAATAAGTAAACGGGTTCTTTTTCGGAAACCCGCTGTTTACCATTTTTTCACAGGTAAAATTTCTTACAAACCTTTAGAAATCTGCCATCTAAGGTGAAGGTGTAATCCTTTATCACTCTATTTTGTTCGTCTATCTGTAAATATTTTTACGACGTTTATTCAGAATGTATGGACCCATTCTAAGCATAATGTTGAGCGAAATTTTTTTTCTTTATATTTAAATCAGTTACAATATGTTGCATTAGTGCATACATGCGAAGGTCCACATCTCTGTAAACGAACGATTTGAAGTTAAAGAACTTGGCCGATGGTATTATGCTAATATCTTTTGATGCTCATGTTCGCATTAACCGCTTATGTCACTTTATAGCTCATTTAAAGGTAAAGGTTTTTGATTGACAGCAGACATTTGTCTATTTGAATAAGGCATTCGATGTATTAACGAATCTTTGGATGTTGCCCTAAGTTAATGGATATTTTTGGTTTTCCCATTGAGCGACACTCGTATTTGTGAGGTACATTCTACTGGAAATGATCTCTTATCAATAACCTCTATTAAAGTGAATACCGTTTTTGAATCACATAATCACAAGGCAATTTCAAAATCTCTGTTGAAACTCTCTAGGTGGGGTTATTTTGTTTTCATCTCCTTAGTAGCTGACTTCATTATTCCACTAAATGACTGTTGCTTCTTGCCAGTATGGTTCAGAAATGCTTCTTTTTTTAAAGGTTTTTGTCTTTTTATAAACGTATTATTGGTGATTTGTTCTTCTTCCTTTATTCGAAATCATATAAAACAACATTCAATAGTATATCAAGTCCTATTAATTTTGTCGCACTTGCGGTGTTTCGTTTCTCACTCTTCGATGCTAACATTTTGTTTTTTGCTCAAGCCACGCTGTAAGTTAATAATCGAAGCCATTTCGGTGTTAAAAAAGGCGTTAGAGGAGGTGAATCAGGGAAACTCAAGACGGAGGGTTTTTTGTGTTTTTTGAACGAACAGCGTTTAGCAGATTCTTTATTTTGCCCATCCACAACATTATTCATTGGCACTTTTCAGACGAGAATTTTGACGCGAAACGAAGCGAATAGGCAACCGAATTGAATGAACTTTTCGATACTGCCGCTAATCTTCTCGACTGCGAACGAGTAAGCATTTCGGTTTTTATCGCTTAGAGCTAACGGACTGAGGTCACGTTTTCATTGACCTAATGTTATTCTGCCTTGAAAATATTAATTATTGTGTCAAATTAGTAAGTGATTAAGAACTCTGCTGCTACTTTTGTTGTGTTCGGTACATAGAAGGTTTGAATTTCTTATCAAATTCGAACTACTATATTTTTTCGCTTCTAGGCGAATGGCCATCTTTTGCGTAAGCCTTTTTGGTAATCCTTCAGAGTAGCACTGAATGTTTCGTTTTTGAGGATATTTGAACGGCGAAATGTGTGTTGACTATCGATGTGGTTGATGACGTTTGGATTTTCATATGCAAACTGTAATTAGTTGGTGAAGTGCCGATGTTGATGGATTTCACATCTCAAAACTGATTCTTGAGATCAGTATCGCAGTCTCAATCTTGAGCACATCTTACTGGAAGATGCTTTTGGTAAGAATTTTTCGAATATCGCTGTAGTAGTACGAGTCAGCAGATAAAATGTCAAAACTCCTTCACTGTGGACTTATTTTTTCGTTCACTAATATGCCTTTATGCTTCAATTAAAATCCCCCTTTCAGTATATCTACCTTTTATCGTAAACCTTTAAAGAATGACTTGTTTTCAGAAACGTTATCTCTGTTGTTACATCGTTCTAGAATTTTGGAAACAAAACCCGTTCTCAACGCTAGTTCCACAACCATCCACCAATGAAACTCTTCCTAGTAAGAACGTTGAGAATTTATGCTTTCCTTGATTATATTCGATATTTTATGGAGCAGGACTTTGAAGTAAGAACTCGGATTGCAGGCTCATAAGGATGTAGGATTATTTGAATGTGAGTAAGTAAATATTATTTTCAATATTGCGACTTGAGTATGTTTATCACAGTCGATGCAGAAGAGGTATTAACAGAATTTAAGAAGTGCAAAGTTGTTAAAACTATAGTGATACGCGGCATTAGTGTCTCTCATGAGTATCAAATCAGGTATTCCTGGCCGACAGAAAGTTGTGCCTCCTGGCTCTTTCTCATGGTCACACAGCGTTCACAGGGAAGGGAGTTGGAAAGTTTGCGTTGGAATTAAATGAAAGGTGTGACAAGGAATAAATAAGTGAAGAATAAGTGATAAGCAGTAGTTGGCTTGTGTTTGAAGAATAAAATTTGCATCCCATCGGGTAATGTTGTGGTTGGCTAGATGAAACTTTACGAAAATATAGAATATTTCTCTATTAGATTTGGCTGTAATGACGGCGGTCTTGTCCATAGTCGAAATAAATGTATGATAAAACAGAATGTCGGTGACAATGTGGTACTGCCAGTCCATCCATATCGCCTTTCTCCTCCTTCCTGGCCTCCCTCTCCTCCCTCCCCCACCTCTCTCTTCCATCCCTCTCCTTTCTCCTCTTCCTCCTACTCCCTTTCCTATCTCCTTTTCCCTTTCCTTCCTTCCTCTCCCTCCTTTCCTTTCTCTCCTCTCCCCTCTCCCTTCCCTCTTCTCTTTTTCCACCATTTTCATAGAAACTTTAGTTTTTGTTCAGAATGCATCTATCAAATCTATATTCTCTCAGTAGATTAGTCAGCTAGTTTGTATACATATATATATATATTATATATATATATATATATGTATATATATATACATACCCATTTATATTTGCACTTATATATATACCCATTTATATTTGCACTTATGCTTTGTATTCATTTATATTTGCGTTTATATTTATATTTGTATATTTATATGCGCATTGATACTTATATTTATATACATGGTCTCTGCAATTGCCTTCAGACTTATTAGCTTTTCAATTGTTTGGCCTTAGATCTTTCCACGCCTAATATGTTCTATAGTGAATTGAAGCATTCAGCTTATCAAGAGAACTGCAGGTTGCTATTTGTTGCCGTTCGATAGAGAAGTTTTCTTTTAGAATTGGTGATAAGAATTTATTTATAAATAAACTTAAAGATCGTTTTTTGCGTATCGTTTATAATGTATGCTGCTTATTCCTTTGCTGCTGTGATCAACTATAATACTGCCATGATAAGAAAAGCGGCATAATAAGGAGGGGCAGGATGCTGATAAGTGGAGTGGAGGATGCTTCCTGTCCAATCTCCTGCATTCTTCTTTATCATCATCAAAAGCAAAGATCCACCTTTTTCAGACTTCGTTCGTTCAGGGCGAAATGAAAACTCCCATTCCATATGTTGAATTTCGGGCATATATTTTTAGCATGTGCTGAGAATTGAGCTCGATATTATATGCAAGGAACTATGAAAAATATGTTTTATGCAAGAGGAAAGAGTGACTGAACATTCTGGTGGAAAATGTCAGCCATAGCCGTCGGTTTTTCTCATTTAACAAAACGGTCGGCCTGCCATCAATTTATACAGATGGATCAGCCCCTAAAATTGGCTAGTGTTATTCAATATCGAGCCATTCTGAGGACAGCGAGCTCACTGATGTGGGATGATTTAACGGAAACTCATTTCAGGACGAAGGTCGTCGTGAGACTGCTGTGGCACTGTACCTCAGGTGGACCAGGGGCCAACTCATCGAGGTCCAGGTCCTGGGTCTGGCGCCACACAATTTCCAAACCGTCGAGGGTAGCAACTTCGCCAAGTAGAAGGGATGCTTAGCCGGAGAGAAAAAATGCTGAATATCGTGCACAACCTCCGAGGGCTGTCGAACGCTGCTCACGTCAGGCGACAATCGATCGAGATCGCTTTGAAGCGGAGCGCATTTCTAGCGAGGAAGAGCGCAATCGTCTTTCTTCAAGAGTGTGGACTATCGTCGATTACTGACCGAGTCATCGTCGTTCGATGATCGCGAACGCGACACGCGAAGGTTATTTCACCTCTGAAATTTTGTTCTCAAACTTTATGTTTTTTGAGCACATCGAGGCAAGTCCATCGGTAAATCTAAGTATTAAAGTTTTTGCAATATTATGGATTCGGCATTCTTATAATGGTTATAGGCGTTCAAGTATAGTTGTTATATTGAAGGTATGGTGATGAAGAGCGGCGCGATGATCGCTATCGAAAAACTACACGTCGACTTTATAGGAGACGTAGAGGTGATGTCGACGAGAGGTGAGTCTTGAATACGAATATTGTTTTGCTCAAATCTCATGTTTACTTAATGTCGATCACCATTGTATCTGCTTTTGTGTACTGAAGAGCCGAGCCATAACTCTTTCCTACTCTATACTATTTGATCTTCTTTCGTTATTTTTTCTAAGGAGGTTTCATTTTTATCTTTTTTAATAATCGGAACTGATGTAGGAAAAATTTGTTAGGAATTATTGCTAGGAAATATTCATTCGCAGAGGCGTTTTGCATCTCTCAATAATGTTCATTTCTATGTAATTAAATAACTAAGAAAATATAAGTTGTGTTTTCTGTAGTAATGAATAACTCCGAGTTTATGTTCATCTCCTTCAACTATCAACGCAAAAGAACATTGCTCAAAGGTAGAAGAAAAGGGTTACAAAATTCATATATACTCTCGTTTTATAGCAATCTCCACTAAAATTATTTGAAGATTTTGTCTGTGCTTCTCGTTTTTCATTGGTTCTTTTCGTGATTGAATTTGAAATTGTTGATTACAAGGAAAGAAACTATATTCGTCAATACTTATGAGATTGCAACGAAATGAAAGTGATGAAAACATTTTCGCAGTGAAACTCAATAATGCGGCACAAAAACATCGGCCGGATAGACCGGTGATTGGCCGCGTCATCGCGTTGTCCCTTTTTAAAAATGAGCATGACAGTTCCAAAATTACAAAGTTTGAGAGTGCTTATGCTTGAACACTCCAGCCGAGTGTTCCAACCGTAGCTGAAGTAGATTTGCCTAAGGTTCTCTACGACGAGTCGAGGTAGTACTTCGAATGCAACATCTGTCTGCTAATTGTTTCGTTACTTCGTCATTTTATCCGTTCATTAATATTTCGCATGCGATGACGAAGTTAATCGTTTGATGAACAGGTGAATACAACAGTCTCACGCCTGTATAATTTGAACTGAAGTGTTACTTGCTTGATTTAATACCGCAGCATTCGTTATTTGATGCCTTTTCTGCATAGTTCGACTGTGCCTTATTTTCGAACTGTTGCAGTCTTTTGTCTAGCATTTTTGTTCGTTGAATGACTATGAAGTTATAAAACTACTAACTTAAGACACTCTCAACGTGATATGTTATAAATCTCGTCTAGGTGAAACATTAAAGAGAGAGTGATGGTGGGTGGGAGTGGTAAAGCATTCACGCAGCAGGAGGGAGGTCGCGGATTCGTCTCTGTCTGCAGACGAAATTTTATTACACAGTAACTCTTAACACATTGTGGCATAGTAGTCACTGATTTCAGTAAAAGCTTTTGTTGAAGATTTAATGTTGTTTAGTGATTTTTGAAATCTTTCAGATGTGGGCATGGATTTCAAGGACGATGAACCACCTCATGAGGTGTGCCCGATATCGACTGGTGAGTCCTTCCTTCTTTATTTTTAAATGATTTGCCCTCGTTTTTCATTGAGTGATTTTTAATCGAGTTTGTTGATGCGTCTAGCTAATAAGTTCTTGAATCAAATTTCTCACCTAGTGCTTACATTATTATTCTCTTTTTCTTAATTGTTTTATCCTCTTTGTTTTGTATTGTTTCCTAGTTCGGTCTGTGCAAAATACACACCGTATAGGTGATTACGTTCATTGTCTCGGTGGACTCTTTCTTTTGTAGAAATTGCCAATTTGGCAACACACTTGTTTGCTCTATATTCCCATATTTTATGTAATGGGTGAATTCTAAAAAAACGTGACTTGCGCTATCTGAATCAATCAAAAGTTTTGTGCATCGTGTGTAGATTCCTCTTATGGAGGAAACGGTTATGTTTTTCGAGGTTTTTGGTGTATTCCTGTTGAGAAGTTTTTGTATATCATAGGTATTTTCCATTGAGGAGGATGACAAATGGGTGGAATTGAAGTTTATGATGTGCGTGGAATTAGTGGCTTCCGTACATTGCGTTAAATTGGCTGTCTTCCATCGCGACGAGTATGTCCTCTCATTTCTGAAATCAACTTGCTTTAAGCTGTTATAAACCCCTCCCCCACCCCCTTTCCTCATTTCTTTCGCATCCAATGAGCCGTCATCACGATCTACTATAAAACAATTGAATTCATGTACTAGAAGTAATGTGTACTGTTGTTGTTCTCTACTAAAGTCTTTGAGAAAAACCTGTCGTTGTTTCAATTGCTACGCAATTTGAAGTTCCCTGCAAATTTATAAATTCCTGAGCTTTTCGCAGTGTTATACGGTACATTTGTTAACAGCATTTTTTAGTTTGTAGCGATATGTTCTTAATATTACCATCATGCTATGCGTTCAGTGAAAAGGTGTGTTATGAGCAGGGGCTGTATTAGTGGTCAGTTTTTAATGGTAGCATTGCACGAGCTTTCAAATAATTTATCTATTGTTTGCAAAGCGCCTTTACGTCTACTTGAAATGGACTCGATGACGTCATTATAATGTTTCTGTTTATTTCTGTCAAGCTGCAATATCTACTGATAATCTGGAAAATGGGTTATTACCTATTACAATACTGCTAAGGTACAAACTTTATCTTTATTGAAGTGATCATTGTGTAGATGCTCGTTAGGCGGTTGCTGCGCTGTTTGAAGGATGAAAGTGGGGAAACCAGAGGAGCCTCCTTTTCGCTTTTTTTTTGAGGGGATTAAAATTTTTTAGCTTTTTGCTTATTTCTAATGGAATAGATCCACTGTTCCCTAAGATTTTGATGCAAAGTCGTCTTGATGCGTTATAACCGTCGAAGACTTACTTCGGTTGGTTTGATTGCGAACGGGCAGCTTGGATGTGATATGTAGTGGGCGGATTCTGCTTTCACCTTTTCAAGTAGATGCCTTGCAGTCACCGTGTTTCCCCATATAGAAGCACCGCGAAAGTTTGAGGAACTAATAATTTGTCCTCTTCTTTTTCTTCATTGGAGACCTCCTGAAGAAACAATCCCCGTAATTAGGATACCTCCATTTAAAACGTGCGGGGAATGAAATGCATTGGCTTTACACTCATGGAAGTATGATGCGATGTTCAATCACGTAAAATGATTGTCTTTTTAATTGCAGAATATATTCTCTACAAGAATCTGCATAAGCAGGTTCTTTCTTATATAGAATACATTGTGCAGTTAAGAATCTGCCGAATGAAATTTGCATAAGCAGAATATATAAAATATTCTGCTTATGCAGATTTCATTCGGCAAGTGTTCTGCTTCGTTTATGTCTACTGGGATATTCCACTGCTTCAGCAGCTTTATGCAATGAACCATGAAACACGCGTTTAAATAATGGTACCGGAGATCGTTATTCGGTTTGCCACAACTGTGCGATGATCTTCACGACATCGGATAGGAAGGCGGGGGGGGGGGGGGGGGGGGGGGGGGGGTGGGGGAGTGGGTGGGTATTGAGCGTTTGATTTTTTGGCATCGATCAGCGGAGCGATGATCCGGTGCATAATCTGCCTCCACCATTCCATTTGCATGTGTAAGCTGTAAGTGGTATTCTCGATGTTAACTATAACGATGATGGGAAGTTCGATAAACTTTGCAAGCTGCTTAATATATGAGTACACTGTTAAGGCGGCGATATTAATTGGTGAGGGGCTTGATCGAGAATCAAAAACGAGAATCACCGCCATCTTTCCATCACTCTCCCCCCTCCCTCTCCTGCCTTCCCAATTCTCCTCCCTCCCTCTCTTCTGCCTTCCCAGCTCTCCCCCTCCCCCTCCTCTGCCTTCCCGTCTCCCTCCATCTACCGTCATCCTTTCACGGCTTCAAGGCCATAGTAGCTTTGCATCTTTATGTGATTGTAGTGCATATTGAATTTTAAAGCAGTCCTTATGCAATCGGTGGCAAGATTCAGGTGTAACGTTTGTTTTTGGAGTTTACCCACTTATCACTTGACCGTTGATGGCATCTGGTACCTACCGTATATCCGAAGTACACATATCTCCCATGTGGTCAAAATAATTTCTAGGTTTTGTTGTTATTGGTCGTCTGGCACCCTTGCAGTATTTTCTTTGATATTATTTACACTCGCAGATTTTATTGACGTCCCGGGTGTAGGAAGGGTTATGTGGTATGTTTACTGTGGCCAGTTATCGTTAAGTTCGTCGATAAATGTTATGCTGGCTGTTTAAGGTGTACTCTTGCTGTGCTGACTGTTAAGGACGTCTTTTTCGCCAATGCCTTCCTGCCTATTGCATAAAACCATCACCGACTATATTAGCATCTTAAATGCCTTTGATTTATTTATTTCAAGCGGAATGATATATTAGAGGACATTTCTTTGTCGTCGATCACCACAAGTGGATTTGTTTTATTTATTTTCTGTCGTACAATATCACTCTATTTTGTCATTATGGGGGAATTTAAAACACTAAAACACAGCAGTATGCCTTTGGATGTTCCATATTCTTTCTTCAGTGAAGCCTTTTTAATTTCGTGTGATGAATGAGTGCCGTTTTTTCTGTGGTGATGAAGGATGGCGTCGCTACGATAGATATTTCCACGCGTTTTTCATGCTTCGGTCCTATCCAAAATCATTTCTTGCTTATAGCTTGCTGCCTACTGTTGGAGATTTGCAGACTTGTTCATTACCACAGATTAACAATCAATACTTGTTCATACAATTTTGAGTCAACACAGCCAGCTTTATTCTAAAAATACAGCCGGCTGTATGGACTCAAAATAAGGGTGTGGCAAATAGCCTGCGTTGGTCTTTTGACTGTGGTATTGCGGGTCGCTTTGCTGTTCGTTATTGCCCTGGTGGTTGATACTGCGACCATCTCGTATATATCTCTTACTAAGTCAGCGAATCTCCTCTCTAGTAGAATAATTTACTATGAATGTCCAAAATTCCTTTTCGAAGTAATTGGCATTAGGTGTTGTGATAACTGCTGTAGTATGCGTGAAATTATGGTGCGTTATTTTAACTTTATAGCACTGGTGACTTTAAACTAGGCAATATTATACACTCTTTTGTTTTAACTTTAGGTTTAATCCATCATGAGTGTGGAACAGTTTTTGAAAACGAATCATGAACATGAGTATGACCTATACTCACCTTTACCTGTTGAGGGTTTCGTTTATGCCGCTTTGCTTTCTCTTCAGCATGCTGTGACCTAACTTAATGTAGTTGTTTTCATCTTAATGGAGTTATTGTGTTTACTATTTTTGATTGCAAGTCCAATTTTTTCCGCAGTTTCGATAAGGGAACCCTGAGCAGGTTTAAGGACCTCGAAAATCATCGATGCGGAGTACTGCTTCTATTTAAACACAGACTATTTAAACACTGTTTAAACACATTCAAATCACGCATTGGGATACGGTACTGCGAACTTTCTACATTTCGCCTCATTGCGGCATTCGTGTTGCCGAGTTCGCAGGGGGGTGGAAGGGGGGGGGGTTATATATATATATACACATATATATATATATATATAGACTTATTTATATGCGTTTTCTTTTTTTTATCTAGCCTCCAGCGACAACCGCTTTTGTTGTCATTTTTATTTCCTTTTTCTTTATCCCTCATTATGACCTCCATCACATGGAGGTAGCACTGAGCATTAATAATTTATTACAATAATGAACGATGAGCCCTGCAACAACCCTTCTAAAGCGGGAATTCAGATTTTTGTCTCATTGCCAATTGCCACGTGGCGTTGTTTTTCGAAAGCGTTTGTTCGATTGTCTTAAAAGTAGAGAGTTCTTTCTTACTTTTTTTTTTGAAAGTGTCTTAAACTTGCTTGCATTTTTCTGCGGGCAATTTGAAGGAATAGGCGAAGTCGATGTGAAAAAAAATTTTTTTTTTGCTTTTTGCATCTTCAACGGCAAAGTTTTTGTTTTTGAAGAAGCACAAAGAAGTGCGTTTCGTTTTCCACTGGGGTTCCTTTTAATGGTTTCTGGCATATCGCAGTGATGTCCGCCCAAAATCATGATATACCACGCCCTCCTGTCTCCTCTTTCCTTCCGTCGCAGATGAGCAGCATTAAAGAGATCCTCTTTCGGTCGTCCTCAAGTCAAAGTGTGAGGTGCATAATCAGCATTTTGAGCGGCTTGGAATGTCTTTTAGATGAATTCCATTGCAGGTCAATCCAGAAGGATAAGGGAGCAGTGTGGATATGTGATCCTAGTGGGCAACGGCGATATTTATTTCGATAAAGAAGAATCGAATGTCATGCGCAGTTTCTGTTCGTCACGTTTATTCATAATCCCATAATCTTACGTTGCTAACATTTTTTCATTGTACGCCTTCCTATATTAAACTTTTTTATGACCGCTAACATGTGTTTTGTAACATCCTAACAGTCAACATCACGGGCCTTACCTGTAGAGAGAAGAAATTCACCACTGCATAGTACGTATAACTGATACGTCTCATTGATACACCCTCCGAATGTGCTCCCCTATAGCAGGTAACCTAAAGTATTACACTTGCCTTCATCAGCAGTGGATTCGCCTATGTCTAAATCAAGCGCTAGTAATTACAGAACAATTGCATCTTTTTTGCTCAGTGATCTACTTGTTGCCGGGTTATGCATCCTGTAACTTTGCACGCATTTATTCAACATTTTAAATGCTTTGTAATTCTGCCTGTTGAGGTCTTTACCGTTTCAGAAAACTTTAAGGAGATCTATAAGTGATTGATTAGATTCTGAATTATTGAAGGCTTGGTCCAGCTAGGTTGAGGGACATTCGCGGAAAGATTTCAATTTCCTTGTAAGATGAAGGGTAGGGGGAGGAGGCGGATTGATGATTAACTCACGTTGTCTGGATATAGCTTTCTTCTTATCATATGATTGCCATGAAAACGGAAACTAAATGCAAAGCGCAGTTAATCATTGTTGTCCCTTAGTAATCTTTGTTTATATAGAGACACCGTTAATGCTGAGGGTGCTTCACTGAATACTTTTGATTGCGTTGAGTAGTCATATTTTTGATTTTTTTGAAATGGTGGTATGAAAATATCAGTGCTGAATAGTTTTTTGGTGTTCTTGTACCACGAAAGCAATTTAGGAGGGGAGGGGGCTTGCCGAATAGTTCTTGTAACTAGAAGAATTGTAGAGATGCTCATATTACTCACAAGTTCATATGGGGATGAACCTATCTGCAAGACGTATTTGCATCTGAAATTGATTGGATCGCCTTCAACTCGAGGTCGTCGCTTCCACCCTTGTTCTTTCACACCCCCTCCCCCTCATCTCTAGTATAGACGGGTATCGAATTCCCACAATAGCCATTATTCTCCATAGCTGCACACCTCTTCGGTGAGGTTAGATGGTGGTCTAAGCATTTTTAAAATTGTTTTATATCCCACGGTTATCGTCCCCCCATTCCTTCTTTACTCTGCTCTGAAATACTCCGATCTGCAACATTTGCTGCCGTTTATTTGCATGTGCTGTCCCTTTACAATAGAGTCTTCTTTGATTCCAGTGCGGAAGTGTATGGTTTTTATTGAATGTTTGCTAACATTAACTCTTTCGGAGGAGAGTAGGAAATAAGAGGATCAATTTGGCATGAATACATCCCTCCTCCATCTCTCGCATCATTCGTAATTTACATGATAAGGCGGCAACATCCACATTACAAGTGACGTTCTAGTGGGAATAAAACATACTCAATTTGAGACATGAGAATGTTTGAGAAAATATGGATTGTTTGAACGAGAGCGTTCCTGATTGGGTTTCACCCCGTCGTTTTTAGAATAACTTCAGGGACACAGCAATAACCGGTCATTTGTTAGTGGTCCGAAGGTGCATTTCGGTATTGATCTGGAGGAGAGACGTAAGAATAGGAAGTGCAAGAAGCGGTGGGAGTCTTCTGTCGTCAGGACGCAGCTCATCCGAAGCCAAAGTCATATGCACCCAAATTCAAGAAGCAATCGATTGGCGGTCATATTATACACCAAGGCGATGACGTAAGCATTAGCAGCATTTCAACTTAGTGCTTGATGGTGGTGCCCATCCTTGCATTATTGGGGGTATTGAATATTAATCATGTGTTGCGTCGCATGCATAGTAAACAGCTCAATTTTTGAAGCTATAATCACAATAATGATTTTTAAGTGGGAAAGCGAATTCGTAAGGAAATGCAATATTTAATAGTAGTAAGTGAGAGAAATTTTTGATGAACTGAAATTGATCAGTTGTTCTCGATTGACTCTTCAGTCTTGGAGTTTTAACTGGAATCATTTTTAATGTGAGCATGGAATCACGAAATGTGCAAATAAGTAGACGCATAATTCACCGCTGCATTATCTATCGTAAATTTTTGAATCGAGCGCGTTATTTTCTCTTTATGAGGATGAAAAACGAACATAGGGTCCTGCAGTCTTTTTGACATTCGGGCAATTTGCACTATTGTTCAATGAATGCAGGTTTTGAAACGTTTGTTTTATCGATGATGAATCGATGTTTTTATTTGCTTTTTTCTGAGATGTATCGGAACGCAGCTAAAAATTCTCGACCTCAGTTCGAATCCTATAACACGGTTTTTTTGTTTTTAATTCTTTATATTTTTCACGATATATTTATGCATAAAAATTCACAGCAAAAAACTGAGAAAATTCCTTTTCTTTTATTAAACTCGAGTTTTTAGTTATTGTTTATTTTTGATAGCTAGTCTCTGTGTAGACGTGGCAGTATATTGCTTCAAAAATGATGGTGAACAGAGTTTCTCGAGTTTTACTCCTCTCGCGTTCCCACCACCCTTCCTTTCTGTTTCCCCTCATCATTCCACTTATCCGACACCTTCATTGAAATCGACTCGTTTCCCATCTATCTCTTCATCACTTTTTATAAACAAGCAACAAATATACTTGTTATGGGTTAAATATCTCTATTGAGATACTACCTTTCGAGGTGATCTCTGATTTACGGTGAAGGGCGACATTGTTTAGAGCAAATTTATTGAGTGTTATTGTTTGCATTTATTAATGCATTAGTCACGTATCATATAAGTCGTTAATAAATTATGAGGAAATGTTTGTTGCGCTGTCTGTTATATGTCAGTTTATACTTTAAGTATATCGCTGTGCCGTTTATCCGTTTAAAATTTAACCCTGCTGAATAGCCATACCAGCAATATGGGAGGAGGGGAAGATATGGTTGGGCGAAAAAGAGAATGGAGCAGGAAAGAGCAGATCAAAAGAGTGGGAATGAAGAGCGAGAGGATTGCGAGGATAGGCGAGGGAACGACCACCCTGTGGAAAAAGTGAATAAAATTGTAAGTTTCCATCCCTCGTTGATGGATTTTTGGATTGCGGAAGGGACAACTGTATCACTTTTGAAGGATACAATTTTTCTTCATTATACACGATTGTTATTTCAATAGTTTGAAATATTTCTCAACACGGTTGCATTCAACCAATCACTGTGAATTTTGTAAGGTTTTTATTCTTTTATATATCATTCAGGCAGTCAAAGTTGGAGGATACCAATCTCTTAGTGATTCCTCAAGAGTCATAGTTGTTACGCCTCCTAGTTTCCTCTTTGTACTTTTAATGCCGATCGCATAAAATAGCTAATATAATAGGTAGAAAAGCTTTTTCCGCTTATTCCTGCTTTAATTATCTAATTGCATCAAAAGGTAAACAGATAATTTCTGTTGTTGAGAGAGAACATATTTGAAACTAAGTTTGCATTGAAAAATTGATTTGTCGGACATTTCATAGCAAATTCAAACGAACGAGTTTTACAGCTCTCGTCGGGAATTTAGAAGTAAGCTATACACTTTGTAGTTCCTATCTGAGGGAACCCTGTAATCACCCTTTCATCTATTCCTCCCTTCACCTTTCCTCCCCTCATCTTTTTCTCATAACCGCAAATACTAACCATTGATTTGCTGAGTAATGTCTCTGAGCACATCTCAATATTACCTATGAGACACCTGTGCCAAATTTGATGTGCTTTTTTGAGAATGTTTTAATAATATGCAATTAAGGTTACCACCGACGATAACGTTGCTGACAACAATGACGCATCTCCATCTCAACGATATTTCACTAACTCGGATGCCATTAGACGTCGGTCATCTACGGAATCTGCGCTCGTTGGAACTACACGAGAATCTACTGCGTACATTATCGCCTTCGATCAATCAATTGACTCAGTTGCAGAGGCTTGACCTCGGGCATAATGAGCTTGATGATCTGGTAGGTTTATTGGTTCATGGTTTTGCGATGTGGAATTATTGGCTGAGTAACTACTGAGGTCGCTAGCAAGCTGATGAAGAAATGCATCATAGAGACACCTTACAAATGTTCAGACAGCTCTCTTATGGGAATAATGCACGAGCGGTGGAACATGTGATTGTCTATATGATGTTCTTGGATGAAGGTTGTTGTAGCAGTACGAAGAAAGTAAAACTGTTGCTCTAGCACTGAATACAAGTAAATTCCGGAGTTCTGGAGCTCCGAATTCCAGAATTCCGCGAGCGAAAAGCGTCCTTGCTGGCAACACTCCTCTTTTCTGATTATCTTTGAAGTAAATATCACTCGCTCCTTCAAAACTAAATACCCCTTTCTCTAATCATTTTTCATTTATCATTTTTCAATACCACTTTAGCGATTTTATTTCCTTCTTTTGATTATCTTATTTTTGGTGAGCTGAAAGGAATAGAACTCCTTATGAAAGGGGGATGAGAAGGTGGAGAGGAGGAGGAGGAAATACGATCTTGGCCAGGCTAGCATATTTGCTACATATAACTGTATACAATCATCTTCTGGCTTATCATTTAGTGATCGCTGTAATTTTATTCCACCAATCCAGTCATCGGCTTCCGTGTTTCTATTCTTTATAGCTCCAAGTAGTCATTAACATTTGGAACGCAGTTGGCAACATTCGGCTCCAATTGTGCATTTTCGCTGCAGACCGCTAACATTGATATATGAGGGGCCGTGGAATTTTTCTTTTTTTTCTTTGATGGCATGTACAAACGAACACGTTGTTGAGGTGGCCGTCTGGCCATCATAATGGTTTTATCCGTCAGGTTTGATTTGAATTAAAGAGTGATGCCCTTCCCACTACTTCTCTGAGATAGCATCGCTTTGCTAAACGGTATAAACCATACGGCGTTTCGGTAGTAGCAAAATTACTGCTATTGGTGTTTCACCGTAATCTTTTATTAGCTTCTCTTTTCCAGCACTTTGCTTGAAATATGGACGAAGTTTTATTGCTAAACATAGCAAGGTTTGCAGCAAAGTTTGGCGGAACAAAAATAAAAAGGCTTTTGGGACTTTATCGCTCGAGAGCAAACCCGGAAAGGAGTTCGGGTTGTTACAGTTAGTCTTTATCTTTACATTTCTTTACGAATCATGCGTTCATTACCCTATTTGTATGAATAATCATATGTCGTTTGATGTAAATGTCTAATTCAATCGTTGATTGAGGCTAATGGCTTTAAATGACTTTTCATAAAATAAGTTCGATTTTGAAGTTGAAGTGGTGCTGATACGAATTTTTAGAATTCTATGACAAGATGCCGCGAACGTTCAATTGGCGAAACATCTAATTTCGCCTTTGAGCTGTTAGTATTAGGTTAGCGCTGAGGCCATTGCGATAGGCTAATTGGGGCAAATTTGAAGAGGTGTGCTGCAAGGAACATTTCCTTGTTGATGAATTAAAGATATGGAATAGATGGAATGGAATGGAATAGATGTGAAACGAAACAACTAAAAGCAGTTGGTGACTCTCGACAGATGTCATCAGTATCTGAAGGGATGATATACGTACAAAGCTTCTAAATTTTTTTTTTTTTTTTTTTTTTTTTTTTTTTGAAAGAACCATATTTTTATGCTTGCCGACACATCGAGTGGAGCTGCTAATTTTTGACATTTTAAAGATTTGATCTGAAGTGTTTCTTGGCTGTTTCCCATGTGATTAGATGAATGTAGTCACCTATGCTCTGCGTCTCTACCATTTCTTCAGTGTCTGTCTTGGGCGCAGTAACTGACCTTCAAGTTGTTCGGCTTCACGATGAGCTTCACAATTATTGGCATACCCTTTCAACGAAGCATATCTTCGAGCGTTTACGGGAGTCTCATATTTCTTGCTGATGAGGTTACCTGCTTATAACAGATTTTTATAGGAGCACATAATGCGGTATTGTGTTTGTGCATATACCTTTATCTGCTTTCTTGCTGATTTGAATTTGTGAGCCACTCAATTTTGTTATTATGGGGGAATTTAAAACACTTAAAATCGGCAGTATGCCACTGAATGTTCGCAAGGAAGTGCTTCCGACATTCTTTCTCCAACGAAGCCTTTTTAGTTTCATCTTATGAATGAATGCCGTTTTTTCTGTGGTGATGAGGGATGGCGTTGCTACGGTAGATGTTTCCACGTGTTTTTCATGCTTCGGTCCTATCCAAAATCATTTCTTGCTTATATTTCTTGCTTATAGCTTGCTGCCTACTGCTGGAGATTTGAAGACTTGTTCATTACCACAGACCAACAGTCAATACTTGTTCATACAATTTTGAGTCCACACAGCCAGCTTTATTCTAAAAATAAAACTGGCTGTGTGGACTCAAAATAAGGATATGGCGAATAGCCTGCGTTGGTCTTTTGACTGTGGTATTGCGGGTCGCTTTGCTGTTCGTTATTGCCCTGGTGGTTGATACTGCGACCATCTCGTATATATCTCTTACCAAGTTAGCGAATCTCCTTTTAAAATAATTTACTATGAATGTCCAAAATTCCTTTTCGAAGTAATTGGCATTAGGTGTTGTGATAACTGCTGTAGTATGCGTGAAATTATGGTGCGTTATTTTAACTTTATAGCACTGGTGACTTTAAACAAGGCAATATTATAGACTCTCGTTGTTTTGGTACATTGAATTCGCCTCTTATTTTCATATCATCCTTCTGCCATTATACTCGTTTCCTTCCTTCTTATTCCTCTCTCTCTTTTGCTGTCATAGAAATGGAGTAGTTCCATCAATATTAGATTGTCATTATTTGCGTAATTATTTGCAGCGATGTGGGCTTTGCAAGATTTTATGAATTAGCAGAAAGCTAAAGATTCACTTGGTCCGTCTTCTTTCAGTACATCGTTTCCCTCGTTCAACTCAAAACTCGCATCGAGCATTAACGGAAGTATCAGTGATCTTCCGTTATTGTCTCGTTCGACGACCGTCGATCGGAATTCGGAAAGCCTCACCGATTCGGCTACCATTTCCGGACCATTACCTTCACCACGGAACTGAAGAAACGGTCGCTGGTTCAGTTCAGCGACCAGAGATGAGATCTTATGGGTAAGAATTGTTTATGCTTTCGTAATTGTTTATGCTATAAGAATTGCTTTCGTAACTTTTTTGAAAAAAATTTCTTAGAAGATTTTCATTTCGTTGTTGTCAAACTATACGTTCTATGAGTCTGCACTTGTATATGTCGATGCAACTAAAAAGTGAGAAATTGATGTATGATGGCATTGATCTGTGCGGAGGAATGTTTGCATCGTGTAACCGATATTTAAATGACACTGTCCTAAATGAAGCTATTTTATTAACTTGTTGACTTAAATAGTACCATAAGTTTTCATTAGGTTTTCCAAATTAATCGTTTAATAGGTTGTTTTTTGTTCGCTGTTTTTATTTTCGAGGCTTTCTAAAGCTCAGCATAGTTGATCTCTTATAGAGGTGTTACAAAGATTGTTTAGAGATGTTTACTTGCTCGTTGTTGGCACATTGTAATCGTCGTCTTTACAGGGTTGCATATTTTTTTAAATCATCCCATTTTGTTATGAAGCGCTCGAAAGATCGAGCTGAGTGGGTTTCACGATAGAGTGAACAAGGGAAAGATCTACCTCGTTTTTGTAGTTGGTCGTGTGACTATGTTGGAGTTTTATAACTAGGTTGGAATGGGCAGCAGTGGAACGGAATTGAGACTGACGATCGTGCTGGACGGCTGTTTTTGGTGGAGAGTAGCAGTTTGTTGGAGGGTAGTGCTTTCGGAGTTGCCGGAATGTATATTTGCTTGTTGTGTGAAGTAATTGAATTATGCTTATTTGTGATATTCAAATCATGACGTTTATTCATCCATCTAGCAAATATCAGTTAGTGGGTTTATGGTAAGAAGGTGCAGTTACCTGAACAAAGTGATGAAGGCAAGTATCAAGTGGTGGATAAATTTTTGGAACTTTTTTGGCGAGATTTCGGTTCTTTTTTCAAGCAGTAAACCTGTTGTACGGGGAAAACCGTGCGTGTGTGTCTCTGACGCAGTTATTTCGTGCACTCATAAGGCTTTCTTAGCAAAGTAAAAATGTTTTTTTTAGAAAGAAAAAGAAGACAAAGAAAAGTTGGAGTCAAAGAAGAAGGAGTTGGAAAAAGAAAACCTCGATGAGGCAAACGAGTTGGAAGGTAACACAACTAGTGAGATGTATGTCGGAAGCGCAGCCGAGGCACAGCCATCTGAGCAGCCGGTACGATTTGTTTGCTGTTCTTGTCGTGCACATGGACTTTTTTTTTTGCATCGCCATTCCCCTATTATGAATTCATTCGTGTTTCCATGTTGTTTGCTGATGCTCTGCCATTTGTAGAGTTGTTTTTGTGGTTAGACAGAAGCCGAATTAAGAAAGTCTGGAATACGGAAAGTTTTTTTGCTATTGGAATTTTTGTGGCACACATTGGAGAGTGTATGTAAGGCACACATTGAAGGCTTCTGCTTCTTGAACAGTATCTGGAACAGGGTATTAAATATGATTTATGTTTGTATAGGACGTTGTTCGTGAGGCTGGTTTGGATTCCGTTGAACCGGCTCGTAGTGAAAACGCTTTTATTGCGGGAAATTCGGAGAACAGCGATGAGAGGGTGTTCCAGATGTTACCTCCAAGTGTTTCAGCAGAATCTATAGATAAAGGTAAATAATATAGAGGTAAATATATAATGATGTGGTATGTCCGCTGCAAAGTCCTACCTCTCGCCTCATCGTGGCGCTGTGGTGACACTGGCCGCCTGGCAGCTATGGTAGCGGGGCGTATGCCTCGGTAGGTCCGACCATGCTACAAAGGTGCCAGGCTTCCAGCCCGGGAAGGGACGGCTCTTGCAGATTTGAGAGAGCGTCTCCTACACCCGAGGTTGGAGGCTAGCTAAGTGGAGGAGGCGATAGGCGGACTAAGTTTTTTACAGGCTTCCGTATCTATGAAGATTCATTCAAGATTGGTGGTAGCGAAGATTGATGCTATGCGCTTTCTACAGGAAGGGTGGAAGGTGACGTATAACTATTTTAACTTCTTAAATAAGGCCGGAGGTTCAACTCGTATATCCCTCTTTCTTTCATTTTTTCGATTGCTTTGAGGAGTTCCAATTTGGGATTTAGAAGGGTTGTCTTCGAATAGCAAGTCAGGGGTTGGAAACAAATCAACACGCTTTCTCTGGTTGCAGTGAAAAGAAAAATACCGGGGCTGGGGGTAATGGACACGTAAGAACACTAGGATCACACTCTATGATAGTAGGGACAATGCGTATGCATTTCAGTCGATTCCGGACGTTGTTGCGAACTTATAAGGGCTTCGTTGATGCTTTATATTGGATCAAATTGAGTGAAGTTCTTCTGGTTAGGTACTATTGAGCACAAACTTTAAATGAGAGTTGCCGTGTTATTTGACCTTGTTAAGCTAAGTGCAGTTTGTTCACTCATCAATAAAAACAGAAATTAGTTGATATATGTTGTCGTTATCACTGCGCTGCTTTGCTATATTTTAAGGAGTTCCGGTGCAAGGGCGATCCGCGTTCTCTTTCAATACGGTGCAAAGTGAGTTGGCAGGAACTATGCGAATATCGGTGGTCGAATCGTGTCTGCACAATTGCTGCACCAATACTTTCGGCGATCTGTGTGAGGTGCAGCAGCCGGTTCTACCTGCAAAAGGTATCGTATATTTCTAACCTCTTTTACCTTAACGTTAATTTTTATGCGCACTGCTTGCACTTATTCACCGTTCTGGTGAATATTCGAGGTGACTAATTGAAAAACATATTTGGTATTGTAACAGTGTTGGGTTCATCTCTACGCTTTATACATCGCCGTGCGTTACACTGGATCATGACATAAAAACACTCCTTCTAATACAGCCTTTTTTGGAAAAGGTAAGGGAGCTGCTCATTGTCCCGAAATGTGCGGTTATTCTAGCGGGAGATCTTTCTGAGGCACGTATAGTGCGCATGAACCACGAGTTGGTTGACTTTAAAGCTAGTGATTTATGAATGTGTTTATTGCGATGGTGGCAACATGAAAGACTTAAATTGCTGAACGGCAATGACGGTCCTTTTTAAACGAGAACAAGCAGTTACNATATATATATATATATATATATATCCGCGATGTATAAGCACTCGATGTTTTTCCTATTTTCGTAAGAGCAAAACAAGACCCAACGAGGCACGATGTGTAGGCTGCGTGTGGTGCTAGTGGTGATGGAGCCGTTGTATGCTTTTAATATTCTTTGATGGAGTTGATTGTGAATCGTCGAGTTCTTTTATTATTGTATTTATTGTTGTATTTATTATTGACAGAATCGTTTTCTGTTACGAAGATCTTGGAAAGAAGTTTGCATTTTTACCTATCCTCCCTGACCAAGTTACTCCCACCCTCCTTTACATTTTGTCGAGAAAATTTTCCTTCTTCCTTATGTCACACCATTTTTAAAGGTTTCCGATATTCTTATGTTGAAATAGCACAATAAAAAGATGCAAAAGTAAGCTCTTATCCCGAGTCGGTTCGAGGTGACGACTCCGAAATTAAATTTTTTTGTTTATCGTCGATGAGTGTAAATCGTCTTGGTGCATTTATAGGAAATATTAATATGAGAGTGATTATCGTCGAATTCTTAAGTGTATTGTATGTGTACGTCGTATCAGGACATATCGACTGTCGATTTGTTTTAAATATTACTAACACTATGTATTATTCATTATCAATATCTATGTGTTTCTTTATTTTTGATCCGATTCGATTGCAATGTATTGGTAATGAAATCGGAGAGGATAACGCGTCATCAATAAGTACGCTTATCTTCTTGTTAGCAGATTTATGCAAAAAATTTACTCACTTATTGTGGATAATAAAATTATTTATGTATGGGAATTTATCTTTGAGAAATATAAAATACAAATTTTACGTATTTTTTTTAAATATTTACATACATGTTTGCTTTCTTTTTGTACTTTTTGCCTTCTCACTCTATATGTATGTTTGCTGTGTTGAGTGTTTCACTACGTTGATTTCTTGTTTTGTTTCATTTGTCTTTCTTCCTCGGTTATCTCTCATTGATCACTTCCTCTCTCTGGACTAGGATCGTTTATTTATATATTTATCGATATTAATTATAATTTATCATTAATTTATCTAAAAATTATTAGTGGGGATTTATTTTTAACACTGTCTTATTGTTGAAGATAGAATCATAGCTCAGGATGGAGAAACGAATTAGGAAGCGATAAATCCACGAAGGTGTGGGTTAACTCTCAAGGGGCAAATCGCTATTCTGTGGACTTATCAGGCGAGGTTATGCAACACGAAAATATCCACTTATCTCCCCTAGTTTTCGAGATTCCATTGTTTCCCTTTTTCATCNCCCTCTGACCGCTTCTTCGTTAGTCACTTGCGAGGAGAGATTGTAGCCTTTTATTTCTTAATTATCACACCCGACGGAAAGGATGTAAACTTGAAACGATGGGGAGACCGCTGGTAGATTCCACTGACGCATTTTGTGGATTCTGCTGCATCCGACGGAAATGGGGATGTGTTGAATGTTATAAAAATTGTTCAGAATTTTTGATTCTTCTTCGTTGGTAACTGGAGAACGTGCATTGTTTGTACCGGTTTAATGTTTGGTGTTTATGTAAATGCGGTTTCTCGTTTAGATTTTCAAAAAAATTCTCTTAATTTAGGTTTCGCATCGTTAGAGGTTGTTCAAGCTCGAGCTCAAGCTACATGCGACTGCAGTTGCGGCACAACAAGAAACGCAACAATAAGCATCTTGGCAGCAATTAGCTGCTATGCAGCAACAAGATGCTGGTTGGTGTTCGTGTAAGTTGAGCATCTCTTTGTATCGTTTTGTATCATTTCCTCTAACAAAATCCTTTTTCCTAACAACTTTTACTTCTAATGGAACTGTGACTTGTAAGAGAAGAGAGTAAAAGGGGCTGAATGATCCCATATTTTGGCTAATCATAATATAATGCTTACGTACGCGATCTTTAAGTTGGCGTCCGCTTATCCGGTTTTTTTTGGAGGGGGTGGGAGTTATCGGCATCTTCTATAGTCGATTTGTGCACGTATTAGTCGTTCATTCCTGTCAGCCTGCTGGCTTGAAGGGATCACTTGGGCAGGAGTAATCGCGTACCTCTAATATTCCGCCACGATGTACTGATTCCTCGTACTGAAACAAGTCTTATAAAAGATAACATATTTTGTTTTGAAGTTTTCCATGTAGGTGGATGGTATTATGAGTTGGTAACAATGAACCAATTTATGCCCTCCTGTTCAGGTTTTCATTATATAAACTGCATTTGAACTAAAGTTTCATTTGGCGTTGTTGTTTAAGGATACCCATCAGGGATGTACCCTCCGGGGTACTGTCCACGTCACCCACTACTCCTTAAGTGGCCATTTTATCACTCTTCCGGTTATTTCTTAGCTGGGGTTCGCAAACTATGATGCAATTTTTTGCTGAGGTTTGAGCAAAACGGAATATTATCGTTGTCGAAATTGTGGCTTTGTGACCCTGTTTGGATAAAGTTTGCGCATTGTATTCGCTGATATCCTGTTTTTCTCTTTTAGAAAAAAGGAAGAGATACACCATGTTGAAATCTCGCAGGTGTTGTTCATTTCATGGATTCCTTTCGGTATCAGAGGCGATTGTTTTTAGACTGATACTGCTGTTGTGGGATCAGTGCTGTAGGTGACCTGCTATTTCTTATGAACAGGGCAATAGGTAACGTAGAGCGTCATTTGAGTGGACTGCAGTTACACGATTGTAACGCATGCAAAGTGATTATTTGTAGGATGATAGTGGAATCGTCGTTGTTGTTCTGCACAGATAATGACTGGTAAGCGTAAGGTTGCATGGGATGGAGCATCTTCTTTGATGCTTTATATTGGATCAAATTGAGTGAAGTTCTTCTGGTTAGGTACTATTGAGCACAAACTTTAAATGAGAGTTGCCGTGTTATTTGAGCTTGTTAAGCTAAATGCAGTTTGTTCACTCATCAATAAAAACAGAAATTAGTTGATATATGTTGTCGTTATCACTGCGCTGCTTTGCTATATTTTAAGGAGTTCCGGTGCAAGGGCGATCCGCGTTCTGTTTCAATACGGTGCAAAGTGAGTTGGCAGGAACTATGCGAATATCGGTGGACGAATCGTGTCTGCACAATTGGAGATGCTGGCATGTTGCACCAATACTCTCGGCGATCTGTTTGAGGTGTAGCAGCCGCTTCTACCTGCAAAAGGTATCGTATATTTCTAACCTCTCTTACCTTAGCGTTAATTTTTATACGCGTTGCTTGCACTTATTCACCGTTCTGGTGAATATTCGAGGTGACTAATTGAAAAACATATTTGGTATTGTAACAGTGTTGGGTTCATCTCTACGCTTTATACATCGCCGTGCGTTACACTGGATCATGACATAAAAACACTCCTTCTAATACAGCCTTTTTTGGAAAAGGTAAGGGAGCTGCTCATTGTCCCGAAATGTGCGGTTATTCTAGCAGGAGATCTTTCTGAGGCACGTATAGTGCGCATGAACCACGAGTTGGTTGACTTTAAAGCTAGTGATTTATGAATGTGTTTATTGCGATGGTGGCAACATGAAAGACTTAAATTGCTGAACGGCAATGACGGTCCTTTTTAAACGAGAACAAGCAGTTACGGATGCGAGGGGATTACTCGTCTTGATTACTCGTCTATACCCTTTCCACCCACTAATTTTTCAGGTAGGATTGGTCCTCATTACAATCCGTTCATTTCGTAGTGGATGCTTCATAAACTTTATTCAGTTTGCTTCTCTTTGCTGTTTGAAAACGTCGGTGAAGCCCTTTTTTTTCTGAAGACCCTCCCTCTCCTTCCCCCCCCCCCCTCCCTCCTCCTCCCTCTCTGCTTCTTCCTCGGTTGCAATGAACAGCGGTTGGCATTGAATTTTCTAGCTGCATTTGAGCGTTGAGCACTTGCAGAGGGAAATATATATAGGAAGTTCTGCCTGTTATTGGTCGATATATCCGTACCCACAGAGAGCTAAAGTCACTGTGGTCTTTCATCTTTAGATGCGTGAGATTCTAAAGAGCCGAAAATGCTTTATTCGCCTCCAGACTTTTAAATTTGATCCTCAATAGTGCCATTGATCCTCAACTACCAAATGTGCCATTGAATTCGCCTGTTTCTTATCGAATTCTGTTTGGTTCAGTAAGCGGTGTGCCCATCTTGGACTGTCTAAAATTTACGACATTGGACATAACTTTCAGAAAATGTCGGATGTGGGAGGACTTATGCAGGATTTTATTACATGCTGGTATCGTTTGCTTTAGCGGGAGGCAAAGGAAATGGTGCAAAATTTGGGTGATGGTAGAGACAGTCTGCGGATCAATGAGGAGAGGGTCTCCTTTGCAGATGCGATCGCCTTATTGGTCTGCAATTACGATTTTAACTTTTCAGCTTACTGAACAGCGATTATACGATCCGGTCTTCGTTTTGTACTATTTTGTGCGTTGGTCTCAGTCAATACGTTTGAACATAATAATAAACTTCTGCGATGTAATTTGGAGCTGAGTTGTTTGCAATTCTGGACCTCGCAATGCCTGGTAGTGCAAGTTCTGTCTGTAAGGACCTCGTGCCGATATCGGTGATGATGTTGTCAACTCATATCAGTTCTCTTCACCGCTCGCAGATGGGCTTACGCTTGGCATGATGCCGGCACTCCATCTAGCAAGATTTTATATGGACATTATCCTGAGAGTACAGCATTTGAGATCTCTCAGCTTAGTTTTGTGAATGGTAGGAAACAAATTCCATAAGCGAATTGCAGGGGAACTCACTTGTGCGTAGTGGGAATGTGAACACGCATCACGCATATCATCGAACGTGCAACTGTGCCCGCATCAGAGAAATAAATTGGATATAAGCGATTAAATTCATCACCGAGAAATCGTTTCAGTTCACTAACACCCTCTGAGAGGTGCGGCCAGCCAGCGCCAATTTATTGCCAGCTTGCAGTGAGTCATTGTGAGTGTCTCGTCACACTGATTTATCGGCATACCTCCTGGGTTCCCGTTGCAATATATTGTTGGAGGATTGTTGTGTAACAACGTGAATTTGCTTGCAGCTTCCTAGAGAAGCTGCGATCTGCTTGCATCAATTTATTGCCGAACCGTCACGAGGAGCACCTTGCTGCCGTTGCCTGTTGCTTTGATGGGTTTGTGGAAAATGGTTATTTGCGAAGCGATCAGCATAAACTTCGTCGATGAGAACAGGTGTTTTGACTTGGCGAACACCCGTTAATCCGTAACATCATAATGTTGTTTTGCGGTAAATTTGGTGATTGTTGGCTCATAGAATACATCCATTGCTATGGAGTTCATTTCGAAAACAATTTAACCATGTTGGGGCCGAGCTGCATTAACCATTCAGCATAAACATCTCGCATTATTTGAATGCAAACCGTGATGCATTTACAAAGAGATGATCAAACTTTTATTTCGTGATGTTGTTGCAGTGTGTAGAGCATATAAAACAGGAGGGTAGATCTATATTTTCAGTCATCTTCAGTAGTCTCTTGTGAGGGTCTGCGAGAATAAACACTGTGCAGTGAACAATTTGATCAATATACTTTTTGGGTTGATCATAGTGTTGTGTGAAATATAATGCTCAACATGTCAGTGCCGTTGTGCAGCAGTTTGTATCGTATCTTTACAGGGCTATCGTAACTGTTTTTGCTGGTTGCGTTGACTCTCAGATCAAATTGGATTGTTGCTGCAATTGTCAGAGAGGTAATATCTGCCCTCTAGGCTTTCTATAAATGAACTTCAGCACTATAAGTTGAGTGTGCTTCGAAAGAAATTTCACTGATGGTGGTGTGTTCTCGGTCGAGGTGAACCTTCGTTGCAGAAGGATGACGTATTGGATGTGACGTTGTAATCGAGCGGCGATTTTATTTTCGGGTACGTATTTCGTTTGATGTGACAAAACTCAGGCGTATGAGTCGTTGGATTTACAGTTTATGGTTGGGGAGTTGTTTCAAGAGCCGAATACTTTCATTTAAGAAGGATATGAGTAGGTGCGACTATTGCTGAAATATTGCCATTGTTTTATTGACAGTGGCCGACTGCTGATATTAGCTAGTATCTGTATTTGCAGCCAGGGCTGTCTGCTTTAGAACACTCGCGATGGGAAGAGTGTGGCTTGCATATGGTGCCGTTTTCAGATTCGTCATCTGGACCTCATAAGAGGGTCACTTGGTAATGCGTCCAAGCTGTTACCGTGCTTGGGGCCTCACTGGGATGAAGTGTTTTATATCAGCAATCGTACTATCGTGTATAGCCAGCGGATTGGATTCATTATTGAGCTTTGTAAAGGTTCGACGTCAGCGACGTCTATTCGAAGCTGGGGATTGGAAATCCAGAAATGGTGACGATCTAACAATCGGAACTGCGATGCGGACATAGTCGTCTACCGTTTCCCTTAAGCGTCTCAATGAGTCGTTATGTTGACACGCTAGAACAGTAACGTAATTTCCTGAGATTGTAGTGACCTAAGGATTAGTAATGTGTAGTGGAGTTGCTGTCCTATTTATTTCGAGTATTGTCTAAAGAGTGCATTTTTAGTGATATACAAGGGACATCGGTCACGTGCTGAGGACAGCGAAACTGCGGAGTGCCTTCCGACGAAGATTTGTTTCAGTAACGACGATTGCTCTGGAGGTTTGATTGGTTGAAATTTAAGGTAGATAAGGATATCACATGTAGTGGTCTAGAGCTTATATATTAGGTTTCTTTCACTTGAAGGTCAGAGGGTTGGAATAAGGTTTTAGTTTCCGGTACTATTCGGCTCGACGTTGATCGCAGAGGTGATTGGCTTTGTGAAGTAAACCAGGAGGCTGCTTTGTTTTAGCGATATCCGACAGTTAAGCATACTATGCCCAGCAGTCGGACTGGGGTCTCCTCTTGATCTCGATACACCTTTGTTTCGTCACCAACAGTGTTAACTCCTATAATGTTGTTCGGTTTGAGGTGGTTGCTCAACAGAACACATTTGGAATTCAATCGATCAATATTAGCGAAAGCAGGGATAATAGTGGCGAAAGTGACGGTTTTTTGTAGGGTCGGTGAATGAAGTAAAGGCGAAACAGTAAGAAGGCTAATATAAGGGGAGCAAAAAACTGGAAGCAGAAGGATGCAGCATAAACAGAAAGATGTGGGCGCTGATTTTGGAAGTGCATTTTTTGCACCTTTTTGATTTCTACACGAAATTAAGTTATTATCGGCGTATGGAGAACGGCTTTTTTTTTTGGGGGGGGGGGCATAGAGCGACTGATTGCAGGTGTCACTTCTTGGCAGAATCTCTTCCCGAATCGTTCATTGCTACTCAATTAGGGTTTTCAAACGCATCTTTCGATGAAGGATATATACAGCACCGCTCTGGCTTAAACAGAATGTAATATAAATTTACATTTTCTTCAGTAAAACCTGTTAAAGGTGAGACCCATTGTCTGCATTTTCAAGATTTCGCCGAAGATGTTTCGTCAATGGTGGCGCTCTGAAGGTGCTGTATAGCGATATATTCGTCTTTAAAAATTTCGGAGCCACGTATCTTTCATGTGTAGTGATGGTAGGCAGAAAGTTTGGCCTGTGGGCTTATTAAATTTCCTGCACTTTGAGTTCGTGGTATTCACTTCGCTAGAATTGCGAAATGTGAGATCGTTTAGAGCAGTTTCAAGCAATCTTTTGAAAAAATAGTATCTTTTGGGTCAGGTGGCTGATGTTTCCGCAAAGTCTAACATTTTGGCTTCAGGTTTTTGAAAATTCACAAGTCTTATGGGCGCCTGAATTTCTGTATTTTATTCTGGACACTTTCATTCCCACTATCTTAATGTTTGTTCTCTTGCTGGCAATTCTCGTTCCACCTTAGTATCCTGGGGACGAACATCAAGCTGATACTTTTCAGAGGTTTGAGTCGGCATAAACCCGAAGACGCCGCGCGGTTTCAAGTATTCTGGACGTGCGTGTCGATCGAGATGACTCGGTTGGCGAAGAGATTCTTCAAGAATCGTATCCTTTTTTATCGAGGCATAAGAGGTTAACCCTTCGAAAATTTCGCCACTCGTGCTTTCAAGTGTTAGTCTAGACCCAGTGGTGGATTTCGCGAGTGGAGTTCGAATCCAGACGTCTGTCGCTGCGACCTGTTGTTCCTACCGATGCAGCCGTTTATTATTTTGCCTTCACTTTGTTGTGTGAGAAGTTTGGGTGGATGGTTTGCATCCTGGCTGCAAAATAAATGCCATCTTTTCCAGCTAAGTACCACTGATGCTATTTCGAAAACCGATTTTGATAACCGTCGTTGCTATATTGCATCTTAAGAACTGATCGGACGTGAAGACCGATAAATCTACATTTGCTAGGGACATGAGGAAAAGGCTAAGGAAAAGACACCCATCTTTCGACAGACAGTCTTTGTTTCTCCATTGTTCTCAACTCTCCATTCTTCTTCTGAGTAAAACATTTAGATTTCTATTCTACTGATAGAGGCAAGCAAGGCGATAAAATTCTTATAATTAAGACGTTCACGTCGTAGCTGCTTTCTTCTTTTGCTGCTGCCGTTATTTGCCTTTTACTCATGAGCAAGAATGTATCGAGCAGATGTACAGGAAAACAGTGGGACGAAGCTAGTGAAGGGAAGTGAATCTGTCGGAGAAGGTTGATGGGAAATGCATGGTATTCGCTTCATCAGTTGTCATGCTTAATCAGAGTTTTCTTTATCACATCACTTAGGTTTTGCCTCACCATCGGACAGATTTTTATCTCTACATTGTTTTTGGCAAGTTTTGGTTGCTGTTGGGGGAGGAGAGGTGAATGCCCTTCTATTTACTTATTGTGCCTTAAAATGCTTTCTCTCCATCGAATGTCTCTAACTATATATTGGAACTGAGTTTCTTCCAACTCGGCAGATAATCATTTCCGGCATTCAATTTCCACGTAAACCTATGCTTCATAGAAGTGGTGCATTGCCTTTTGTGCAGATGGAGGACGAGGAGGAAATAAAATCTGTCATTTCTATTCAGAAACGCAATTCCTAGAGGTATATTCATAAATTTTACTCACCTTTTGCACTCATATTGCAGTATTCATATATAGCGGTAGTATTGGATGTGAAGTTCGATGCTGTCTGTTTCTGAGTTGCTAATCGTGAGTGTGGAGAAAGGAAATTTTCCTTGGAAAAGTTATATAAGAAAGCGTCGTTTTGAAAGCATTGTGACGCCTTCTGAAAAAGAGCTGCTTTTTCCTCGTCTGTTATGCACCTGTAAAGCATATGCTTTACACCCTTCTAATATGGGAAATTGTAGTGCTTTTTGTACGGATTGGGCATAAGTGTGGCTTTGGGGCGTTGCGCAATGTCTTTTGTTGAGCGTTGGTTCAAAATGGCCGAAGTTGTGAGTCCGTATTCTTTCTCAATTGGCAATCTTTTTTTTTTTTTCCAAGAGCACTTTAATTGCAGTGTGACGTTGATGTTATTCGCGATGTTTGATGGCCGAAATCACAATCAAGGAGGCGATCTTTCGAATATTTATATTCAATATCTACTTCGGAGAAGCTTGGACGCTATCCGCTCCCGCCTTACGAAGTTGCAGCACGTTGGTTTGTTTTTCGCATCGTTGAAAGATTCTTTTTGGGTCATTTGAATGGTATTAATGAAAATTGAGAACAATGCATCTTGCATTTAGACATCTCTTCAGAAAGTGGAACCTCTTGGAAAATCTCTTTCTTTTTTCGCTATCCTTCGTTATGTCCTCCATCACCGTAGAGGTGGTAGTGAACATTGATAGGATGTTGCAATAGTGAAGGGCGAGTCCTGCAACGAATCCTTATAAAGCGGGAATTTAAATTTTTGTCTCCTTGCCAATGGTTGCTTTTACGAATCTTTCCTTCAAATAGGTGATTGGTTTGCAACAATATAAAACGTTTCTTCCTTTTATTTAAAATTGCAGTTCAAAAAGCTGTCATAGCTATATATATGTATATATATATACATATATACCAGACATGCTCTTATCTTTTCCCTTTTTTGTATTGTTAGTCAGTGTGTTGTTCATCGAGAAATACCCTCCCCCCCCCCCCCCCCCCCCCCCCCCCCCCCCCCCATTATTTGCACAATTTGCTTGTTGCTTTCATTCATTTCAATTTCGTATACAGGCACTACTAAGTAATGTTGGCCCTCGATAAGATTTTCATCTGGTGCTCTCGAATTTGATTATTTAGATTGCAACGTGGAGGCTTCATAACTTAGAAGCTTTCGATTCTGTGGGTCGTCTAGTAGTCGATAGTTTCGTTCAAGGATATTCGCGAACTCATAAAACAATACTGCTATGAACAATATTGGAATGAGAAATTTTAACGTTATATCGGTGCATTCTTTGAAATTAGCCAAATCACTAATCTAGCAACTTTTAATGCTCGAATTGCAAAGGTTTCTTTTGTATAGATTTCTTTATCCTCGCCTAATTGAATAACGAAACTTCCATTATTCGAAAGGCTTATCAGGCTTAACCGTTATCACAGTTATTCGTCACATCCAAAAGAAACCATGGTCGAACGACGGCCTCACTGTGGCGCCCACCAGGAACACTTTGTTAGTGATTTTACTTTTATTCGCTACGATAAGTTTACTGAATGTTTTGTACGCTTAAACAGCTGTAGGTTGTAGCTTCTTGCTTCTCTTCGTTTTGGTCTGATTGGAATGGTTTTCAAGCCGGACGTAACAACCTAAGCCATCATCGATTATTCGTTCTTGTTGATATTTTTCTGTTTTTTTCTATCCCTCATTATGACCCCCATCACCTTGTGGTTAGTAGTGGACATTAATAGAGTGTTACAATAATGAACGACGAGTCCTGCAACGAGCCCTTCTAAAGCGGGAATTCAAATTTTTGTATCATTGCCAATTACCACGTGGGATTATTGTTTTTCCGAAAGCATTTGCATCATAAATGGAATGAATTATGTACCCACAGCCTTCACTGACACCAGATAAAAAGTGGGGGACCATTTCCTATAAAGGCGAATATGCACATCCTCCAGGTTAGTCTATATATAATAAGCATAGAAATCGTGAAAGAAAATAAGCCTACAAGCACAAAACAGGCACAATGTTGTTGTTGGCGTGAAGCGATTCAGTCGTTCTAGCATCGTGCAGTTGCTTCTCTTAGGCGTTTCTACTTTTACAGATTTCTTGTTTCCATGCTTCACATGCTGATCTTTGTATTTTTCACGGTATCTTTGTTCGTTTTTTTTCTTTTTCCTCAGTTTTTATTATGATCATCATTATTTTGCTAACAGTGGGATTGTTTTTTCATTATTAAATTCGTTGTCACTGCTGTTCTTATTTTTCAAGTTCTTTTTTATCTTTTCCATAATTATAATCATAAGTAGAGTTATTGTTGTCGGCGCTCATAATATGGTTAGTTTATATTACAGAAATAGCTGTGATTTATTTGCAGGAATTTTGGTTAATGTCAATACTGACTGGTTTTTTTTTTGCGGTCAACGAGAGAAAATTCGAAGAGAAGCCGTCGAGAAATTCATACATCGGGTAAGATTCCCGTCGAAATTTTGCAAGTCGAATGTATGAAGATTGCACTCAATTCTAGAGGATGGAACACTCTGCGAAATCCAGGAATATTGCAAAAATGTTAAGTCGGAAATTATATAGAAGCTAATCTTTGATATCAAATTTGATTTATAGTTTTCCTATAATCGTGCTAAATTTACATAGCCACAACTGCTTTAATTTATAGGGATAGTTTATATTTCAGAGTCGGAGTAGAGTCAAGCCGCAGTCGAAGTCGCAGTCGGAATCGGGATCGGATTCCGCGTCGGAGTCAGAACCCGACCATTAGTCGGAATCTGGGTCCGAGTCGGAGTCTGAATCGGAGTCGGAGCTCGAGCCCGGTCGGAGTGGGGGCCGAATCGGAGACGGAACCGGAGCCCGAATCGCAGTTGGAGTCCGAGGGTTAATCGGAGACGGAGTCGGAGTCGGAAACGGAGTCGGGGTCCGAATCGGAGTCGGAACCCGGGTCGTATTCGGAGTCGGAGTGGGAGTCGGAGTAGCTGTCAAAGCCGAGTCGGGGCCGGAGTCAGAATCCGAGTCGGAATCGGATTCCGTGTCGGAGTCGGAGTCCAATCGGAGACGGAGTCAGAGTGGGGGTGGAATCGGGGTCGGAGTCGAATTCGGAGCCTGCGGCGGAGTTGGGGTCCCAGACGGAGTCGGAGTCGCAGTCGGAGGTTTGCTATTCCTCACTCGTATCATTTTTGTGGCGAAGTAGAGTATTGTCTAAAAATGGCCTAGAATTGAATTGGCATTATAAAAGCAGAGTGAGGGTAAGGTGGGGGGGAACATCTGAGGCCTGGAATTTGTTCAGTTCCCGTACCGAGTATGTGCTAATGTGTCAATGGGAGGATTTTATAGTATTGTTTGCTCCTAACAAAGATTAGTTATGTCTGAAGCTCGCAGAGTTTGAAGTACAGCGCCATCTCTGAGCACATTTCATCGGGGCTTCGTCTAGTGTCCACATGCAAATGTTAACGGACAACTTAGTACGTCATTTGGTGCTGTCGGTACTGTTGCCTTATAATCCAGTGCACTTGAGCCTGTTATCCTTCAGTGGGTCAGCTAATGACTAAAGAACGTGGGAGAGGGTGGGGTGAGGTGCAATGGGTAAATTACCTGCTTAAAAGTTGATCATAACTCTGGAGGAGAGAAATCGAGAAGATAAATGCATCGGCTCTTGAGTTGGGCCCCGTTCGGTATATTTTCTAGACGAGTATTATTGATCTTTTCACGGAAAAGGTTCGTTTTGTTAAAGCCTGGACTAGTTTCTTTGTTCGCTGATTCCTTCCTGGACTTATACCATCTATAGAATCTGCCAAAGGGATGTCATGGGGAGTTTGAATTCTGAGGGATAAAGAAAAACAGTGTGCCAGTTAGAATTATGTCTGTGCTTGAATTTCGAAGGGGGAGGCTTTGAGGGGAGACGTTGCAAGAATTTTTTCAGGCTTGTTCAAAAAGTCGGATTTATTGTGAGAACTTCCCTTCCCGCAGTCAAGCGCAAAAGATCTAAATATAGGGGAATGGATTAATTTTTTTCGTAACTCTATTTTAGAATTCTTTATATGTACCTGTGTTTAACGTTGATAATTTGTTCAAAGCAAACGATTGCCGGGAGAAGCAACCCGGCTGATGCGATTTAATTTATGTTCAGCGGGTGCATTCTCTTTTCAGACAGCTTTTATCAGTGGTATCAGTGATAGGTTGATTTGTTGATTATCATTATCATTTGATTATTATCTTTATTATTTGTTGATTTGTTGATGCGTAGCATAGGCAGTACAGTGCACTTGAGCCTGTTATCCTTCAGTGGGTCAGCTAATGACTAAAGAACGTGGGAGAGGGTGGGGTGAGGTGCAATGGGTAAATTACCTGCTTAAAAGTTGATCATAACTCTGGAGGAGAGAAATCGAGAAGATAAATGCATCAGGTCGTATTCGGAGTCGGAGTGGGAGTCGGAGTAGCCGTCAGAGGCGAGCCGGAGTCGGAATCCGAGTCGGAATCGGATTCCGTGTCGGAGTAGGAGCACGAGTTCAATGGGACTATGAGTCCGAGTCGGGGACGGAGTCCGATTCCATGTCGGAGTTGGAGACGGAGTCAGATTCGGAGGTGGAGTCTGAGTCGCAGCCGGAGTACGAGTCCTTGTCGGAGTCGGAGCCTGGGTTTTAGTCGGAATCTGGTCCGAATCGGAGTCCCATCGGAGACGGAGTCAGAGTGGGGGCGGAATCGGAATCGGAGTCGAAATCATTCGGAGTCTGTGGCGGAGTTGGGGTCCCAGACGGAGTCGGAGTCGCAGCCGGAGGTTTGCTATTCTTCACTCGAGTTCTTCACTCCAGGAGCAGAGTTAAGGGTTCTACATCCCAACTGTGACGTGTTTAGTCTCCTGTAGAATGAGAAAGCGTACCTAGCGCTCTGAGTAAGGTAAGCATCGCTTTTCCTCGAAACGCGTCTACTATAGGAGGGGAGAGTTGTGAACGCGGGGGAGAGGGATTGGTGGATAAAAGACTGCTTATTGGCCTTGTTTTATTAGTAGGCATTAGTTGCACTCTTCCGAAGGAACTGGCTTTCAAAGTAGCACTCAGAAATGCAAACACACAAATTTCTTAGCCAAGTAAACAATTTCAAGCATCGAACTTGCAAGTTTACTTTATTCAGTCGTATATTGAGTGTATTCGTTTCGATGTTCTTGTGCACTTTACAAGTTCGCTTTGCAAAAGGGTAATATAGAGGTTTCATATCCCTGTTACATCAATTTTTTTTGTTTATGCAACGTATATTTCACAGAAATTCGCAGTTTGCAATTTGTGAGATTGGCCATTTCTACTTTCATATTTTCTAGCTTTCTAATGTGGTTTAAAATAAATGCACAGAGGAAGCCTACTGTTGTCATTTTGGACATTAGAGTCTCTTGACCTGTAGTTCATTATTGAATGTTTTGCAATGAACTGCAATGAAGAAGTGGGTGCACCAGTGGACGGTACGTCCCAATCACCATGGGGTGCACGCGACAGTCGTGTGGAGTCATTTGCGCGAGCGATGCCTAAAACCATTTGCGCGGGCGAACGTAGATCAGCTCCATTATGACCGTAGTGGTGTGCAATATGGATTGGCTCTTACAAATATCGATCTGTCCTATGAACAGGGGTATATAAGCACTGTTACTGCCCATTCTAGCCATTCGTTGCTGTTTACTCGTGTGTTGCAGTTGTTCGAGTGTGGCGCTTTGGGGGGGAAAGGAAGAAGGGAGTTGTGCTATGTCGAAATAGCAGGTCTACTTATGATGCCTGGTGGTCGTGTTAAAGATGTGAGGTATCCATCTTTGTGGTTATTTTAATGCATTTTACATTAAAGGTTGCCGCGAACAACAAGGGAATGGTTGCGTGCGACGCGCATTGGCACCGTTGTGTGCACGCCATCGACGTCTATTTGTTTCGACGATAGAACGTGATGCACGTAAGCAGAATGAACAGATCAACAATGTGCCTATGCCATCCTTCCGAGGATGGATCAAAGTTGCCTCCTCCATCTGCTCCTGTTAGGTAAGCCAGTTTTGCCAATCTTTCTTCTCTTCCTCTTCATGTTCGCTTTTTTTTTTCTTCTGCCTTTGCACCATCCATTGATCCAACACATGCATTTGATTGCTCGGTTCATTGCTCCTCAGTGGTAAAACTAACTTGTGGTACATTGTCCTGATAGGATGTCGAATCCCGTTGAACCCGACAACAGAATATCAGTCACTGAAATGTTTTTATTAGTTATCTCGTTGGAGTTATCTCGTTTTGACTAGGCTTCATTTTTAGTCTGTGCTACTGTCCCAGTTGCTTAGGTGAAATTATATCCGTCAGGATTGCGTCTGTTATGTTTGCAATTTAAAACAGAATGTGATTGTTTCGTTGGTGAAGTTTATAAGTGCCTTTTTTGACGCTTAAACGGAGAAGCAAAGTTTGAATGCATATGGTCTAGAAGTGATTTATCATTTATGAACTACAGGTAGTGGAAGAGAGAGAATCGTTCACAGCGCCATCGCTTGTTAAGCCTGAGACGGCAGCAGTTGAGTTGGTTGCGGATACGCAACGGGCACTCGTCAGAAGCAAGACCACGAACACAACAGGTTCCTTTCTTTATTCGAACACTCTAATATTAGAAGAAAATTTACCTCGATAGAATAATTAAAAAGAAAGGTGCACAGCTGTTCTATGTGAAGTGAAAGCAAAGGAAAACAACATAAAAATGCAAGGCATTTTTTAAGACTTGCCCAGATCAGATTTTTTTCTTCACATGCTTTGGATATGGTTTTTCTTAGCTGAAGAGTTTTCATAGCCGTCCACATGAAACTATTGGAATAAATACTTTCCTTACCTTTATTTTCTTGTGGTGACAGCTGTTTTGAAAAATCTTTGTTTTATAAATTTTTTTGTTAATATTAGATTGGGATGAATATATTTTGAAGGTAGGACCATGAACACTAGTGTTGGTTGATCCTAATCACTGAAAACAGGTGATGGCACTTACTTAATAATATTCGTTATATGGAGTTTCTCAATCCATGAATACAGTCTGAAGCCATTATACAGGTATTCAAGGAAATTTAAGCACGCGAACAAACAAATCGATGCTGAGATTGCCGTTTAAAATGTTTTTTTGCTTTCTTAATCGGGAAAAGGAAGAATGTGTTTGGGAAATTTGTATTATTTGGGGAAGTAAGTGAAGATACAGTGGATGTGTCATGGTCAGTTTCATGGATCGACAAGGGGAATCGAGAATGGAGAGAGGGTTCGACTTAATGTGGTCGCGTTATATGGATTTTAAGGTTTTTTGATGTTTTCAGTTTGAATCGGATCTTAGAAAAGGTGGGCGCCTGCTGTTGTTGTAACATCATTGCAGTGGGTTATGTGGTTGCATCCATAATCTTGAAGGCAGTGAATGCATGATGTTCATCTTCGTAAGTATTCTTTCATAAACGATGTCAGCAACCTTGACTTAGAAATGTCTCATATTGCGGTAGAACAGGTGTGACATATTGTGATAGATATGTTATAGTCATCTTAGAGCGTTGAGTTCAATTTACAGGCGTGACACGTAAGAATGTGCGTGGCGCACAGATGCCTGCGACACATGAATTGGCGGCAGCACTTGAGCATTGCTGGGAGATCGTCGGAGATAAGAGATATCGACAGAAGGATTGGGGACTCGTAAAGGGACACGATTCACTATCCACTTGGTGCGATGCTACCGCCGCGGAATTCAGGTGATGAGCCTTCAGGTTTTTGAAAGGACTTCTTTCTAACATTTGTTTCATCGCTGTAGGGAGGGGGCAGGGAATAGGTAAATAGATAGATTGTTTTCATTCTTCGGTGATTAAAAAATAAAAGCTAAACGAAGGGAACGGTCGGTGTATGTCTGATGATGTATACGGAGTCCTAAGAACTTTTTGTTGTAATCCTGGATTGAAAACTCTCTCGAGAGTCGAGAGCCCTGACCGAATTCCAGTGGGATTTGGTTATGCTTGTAACTGGAGTCACAGTGAATCGGGCGTGGAATCTCAGGGAGCTGTGATATTTCTTCCTATGGTCTGTGCTGCTGCTACGAACGTTTTGGAATGGTGTGGGCCTTGTTTGCTTTAAGTTCTGTTTAGCTGACGTTGGTGATTTGTTTACGTATTGTTTGGCCGTCGAAGAACCCAGCAAACATTCTCAGTGAGGCGCCCGCGATCGGTATTTTCTGTAGCGTAATGTCACCGGAAACTACCATAAGCTTTTATCTTCTATAATCTCATGAAAAGCCTTCGAATCGATGGTTGAGGCTCCTGTTTTGTTGGCTTCGCTGGCCTTTTGGACAGGGCTCTCCCCCCATCGCCCTCCTCCTCAGTACTTTCGTTTCAGCAGACCGGAGTCTTCTGCCTCAAAATTGCTTTGCAGAACACCGGTCTTTGTATCTTTTGATATTGAGCGGCGCTTTGTGTAGGAATCGAAATAAAGCAAGAGCTTATCAAAACGTTCGTTTTCTTTCCCTTACATTCCCTCCCCTCCCCTCGTTTTTCTAAAGTCAAGCTCATTACCGTAAAGAAGGAGTAGTTTATCCTAAATGGTTAGAAAAACGTATGAAAGAAAGCCTTGTTGCTAGTTATAATTGCTTTCATTTTCAGTGATGGAAGCAACGGATGGCTCCATTTCATGCTTGATGAACATTCAAGCGCTATGAACAGGTGATTATTATTTTTATCATTGAGTCATTTTGTCATAGTTAAAGAGAACGTCGACAGTTTCATATTCTGTCAGAGATCTATCGTTCGAAATATTCGTGCGAAATCTGCAATGCTATATCTATGTTAAGCAGATATTCTATGGAAACAATTTATAATCTCGTATATTACCATTTGGTTTGCGTGCAAACGGCTCTCATTAGAAAAGCGATTATTGGATGTTGCCTTGAAGAAAACTGCCACTTATCATCGAAGAAGTGGTTGCGCAATTGTCGAGGCAAGGAAGTAGGCCTGAAGTAGTGTTTTGTCTCTAACTTTTGGTTTTTTATTGAGAGGGTACTGATAAATGAATGAGGTTCGTCCTCAATGACGTTGGCATATGAATGTTTTGATAGTACAGAAGTTGAATGAGTTGATTTTTGGAGTCTTAATGACATTGTTTTGAGCAAAAATTTATTTTCTAAGCAGAAGTCGGCTTTCAGGAAGGCTTACTTTCTATTTGCAGTAGTGGAAGCTCTAAATCAGGAGCGGACGCTGCTCAGACTCGTGGTGAGTTCGTTGACAAACTCAAGAAAGCACGCAGCGCTGCCCCGCCTGGTAGTCCACTCAATCCGATCATCACTGTGCCCAGTTCCACTAAATTGGTATGTTGTTTAATTATTTTATTGCAGGTTTTTAGAACCTTTTATAAAGTTGACAGTGTAATAGAGGTTAGGAAGAGTGGTAGTTTTTTCTGTTGTCCTTTTGTTGCTTATACGCATTATAGTGGTAGCCAGCCCATAGGGGTCGGACGGTTATATACGAAGATATGGGTTGATAGGAATGATGGGTGGTAACAGTTATTAACTGGCTACAGGTGATGAGCGCTGGTAAGCTTTAGGTGCTTGGATTGGACCCATTTGACAGAAATAAGGAAATAGGCCAAAACAATAGAGAGAGATTCATTCATATACTAAAAGAGGGTTAAATTGAACGGCATGTTTAATTCAGTTTAAGGGCTATTTTATTTCAAATTTGTTTGTAATCTTAGATTATGTTTACTTTTTTCCAGCTGAAAGCAAGTATCTTGTTTCATAATATGTAGTAAGCTGTGTGTATTGAAAACATTCTTCGGTCACTATATTTCGCTCCCCTCCTTCCATATAATTTTGGTAAATTACTTTCGAAGTGCAGCTCTATCCTCTGCATTGCTTCATTTCCGTCGTTTGACGTCGAATGGGGAAGCGAGAATATTGGGAAACTTGTCTAAATCTTGACTTCATCGCGTGTTAGTACTTTTTCAGGGTCTATTTGCCAGCGTAACTTCGAATGTCTCCAACTTGTTCAACCGTCTGGCACGAAGCTTCCAGACGATTTGCACAGATGAAACGAAGAGCTGTGAGCTGCTTACGGCTCGATGTGCTCGTTCTCCTGTGAAAGGTGAGTATTCTTTCATGCTCTTTTTTTGGCTTTGGCTGCAGATTAATCATGCAATATTTTTTCACCTGTAGCATTTGAAGGGGAACTTTGCAACCTATGTCGAAAGAGTATTGGGAGGGAAAAAATTGAATAAGGAAAAGAATATGAGTGTGTCGAATGCAAAAACATTGAAAGATTTTGATAGTTTTTTTATCGGCTCGACGAGAAATTCAAAGGTAATTGTTTCCTGAAAAGAATGTCCCTGAAATTAAAAAAAAATCGAACTAAAGGTTACTGTGGACTCATCACTGTCAAGATAATTGGTTCGAAAGTACATTGAACAAACCTGCGATTTGCGCAACAAATTGTTGAGAGAAGAATGGCAGAAACTAGAGGTAGAAAACATGGGTAAATTGTTCTTATTTCCATATTTCCGTATAGGAAAAACACCGATACACAGGTAATTGTTTATTATTTTCTTTGCGTGGCTCATCATGACCCCACCTAGGTGGCAATGGATGGCCAGAGCGAATGGGGGAAGGGGATAAAAGGGATTTGCAGCGGAAGTCCAGGCTATAATCCTTTTTTCATCTTTTATACGTACAAGTTTTGAATGGGGATCTTAATTTGCGCATTTTGAAGATGTCTGCAATAGCCCATGCATTAGAGGGTGTAAAAGGTTAAGTCCTCAGAAAAGCCATGTATGTTTTGAACTTCTTCAGAACTCGAAGCGTAATCGCTATGCCTGCGGTCATTTACTCAGAGAGAGTGTTGTGATCGAAAATTCAAAAATGTTGCTATCTGTGTATTATAGAGGAGGGGAATCGCACGTCTTATTTTATGATATCTGTTACAGAACATTGAAGTCATGAAGGCAACAGATGAGGCTCTACGTAACAGACTGGCGGCTGCCGAGAAGGTGCAGGACATATTCGACAGACAGAAGATGCAGGAGAAGGAGAACGCCGATTGGGAAGAGGACTGAATACGGCTATGAAGGATTTACAGAAGCTGGGAGACGAGCTGGACACTGCGCCTTCGAACTATGACAAGGTGCTTTTTGTTGTCACTTCTCCTGATGCTTAGGCTATCAGACGACATTTCGATGATTGGAGAGAGCTACCGAAGTAAATTTCTGTTGTTTTGTTTAGCAGGGTTTGCACTTTAAAGGCTTCTTTAATTGATCCATCGGCTTTAGGTTTGTTTAGATGCTATGACATGATGCTATAAGCAAATGGCTTTGAAGTGGTGATTGTGTTTTGAAGGGGAATAGAAATTCGAATTGTATATGCTAATTACCATAAATTTTTTGGATTTATTATTCGCACTAACTGAATCCGTTTTTGAATTTATAGTCTTATCGCCGTTTTGATATGCATTCGTTCGAATTCTGTTTACTGCTAGTAGGCTGATTTTTATAGATTGCGCGTTTAAGTTAGCGGGAATGGATTCTATACCTCTTAACAGAGTGAGTAAAAATGTCTAGTGTGGAATCACCGTCTCTACCGAGCCTAGAACATGATGACATTAGAAGGTCTTTATTCAGCATGGCATGATATTATGTGGTGGGCAGTAGGTATTGTTATGGCCGTATAACGGTAGTGAATGCTGAGCAGTTGACGTTGAACTAGATGACCGTTGGAAAGGACCTGAAACTGATTACAGGTAGTTGAAAAATGGAGACAGGCTGTTATACGGCGCAGTCTGATCTGAAAAGAGCTGAGGTGCCAAGTGAATCGCTGGAGAAACAGCTGAATGCCGCCAATGATGGAGCGGATTGTCTGAACAAGGCTGTCAACTAAACTCATCAGGATCAGAAAGTGTGAGTTGGTGTTTATTCAGTGCCGCATATTTAGATGTAGTCATGTAAAGGGATCATGGTTTGTTGATTTTGTCATCTGAGAACTGTTTTTGGGAAGGGTACGGATGGAGTGCTGCTTCCTATCCCATATCCTTTTCGTCCTTCCTCGTTCCATTTTCTCATGCATCCTGTTTGAAATAGATGAAGCGATATTTCTCCTTCTGTGAAAATGATATATGAATTTAAGAGTAAATTTTATTAGCTGAATAGGATAACTCTTGGAGGAGTCTTTTGGTGCTCTGTTGATATTTCGATGAGTTTCACTGTTTTCGGTTTATTGAAACTTGTGGTCAATGTGCATCCGACCACCTGTGATGTGGTCTGTTGCATCACGTTCTGTGGGTGTTGATGGGTTGCTTCGAGGCACACATCACCTCTTTGTTCCTTTCTTGAGCACCAAACGCCTAGGAATATTCTATTCAGTCGATGTGTACTCCTCAACCCGGGATTTGTTTTACGTAGTTGAAGAGGTTATTTCCGAGATAAGCGAGTTATTAATGCTGACTATAAGTTATAGATTCAGGAAGTTTTCTATTATAGAAGAGTTATTGAGTGTTTCTGATATTTGTTCACAATAATGTTATTGCAGCGTGATCGACTGGAGAAGGCTCTTCAGGAAAGGTCAAGGCAACTTGATCAACTAAGAGAATTGTCGCAGACGGTCGATGTCAGAATCAGTCGTATGCGTCAAAAGGTGCAGGACACATCTGACAAGGTTGTCTCTTCTTTCTCAAATGATGTGATGCTGCTTAACACCTGTGATTGGTTGTTTTTATGTTGCGAATTGTTAGGCTCCTTTAGTCACCGCTGCATTCTAGTTGGCTTCCAGGACACTGGTCACTGGTCAAGAGGTGCTGATAAAAAATGATCAGTTAAGCCCTTCTTATTCCTGCAATTTGGTCATCGCTGCATCTGAACGATCACCCGTTGGTGTCCTTATCGACCTTTCTTTCATTCCTAATAAATCCTTCCTCGTTTTGAAGGTAATATCTTTTTGAAGGAGTAATGCGCGATCGCTTTTTCCATTCATAGTTTGAATAAGAATATTAATAATTTCCTTTAGCGATGGTGGTTTTTGCAATATAGAAATGTTATGAATGTAACACTGTTCTACTTTATGGAAAGTACAGCAAACATATATGCGATTAGAAAAACCCCATCGATGTAATGTATGCGTTAGCAGTGTAATGTATACGGAAGTGGAATAAGCAATAGACTGACCGTCCGACAGATATAATCATCGGATGGGAAGGTTGAATGATTTCATCGAATCGTTTACAGTTGATCGCTGCGGATTCCGACCGATCGCGTTGAGGTGAAGAAAGTGCAATAAGAATTACGATTCGGTCAGGACCAGATGCATCGCAAAGTAGATGGATTCCGCGCAGCACCTGAAGATCTTTCGAATGCGCATCGGGCTGCTGAGGATAGTCGTGTGAACGCTATTCGGGAACCCGAAACTAGGAAGTACGAAATGGACGACCTCCAGGTATGCATTTGCCCCATTAACGGTTACTTGGTTTCTGAGAATGTGGTAGAGAGTACGACACCGTGAGGAACGTTAAAGAATTTTGAAGTATTTTTCAATTTCTGTGTGCAATAGGCGGAAGAGAATTCAGATCATTTTCAGACACAGAAGATTAGCCTGGCGATGATTGGGATCCTAATTAGGGTCCCAATACGTGTGTGCGAGCAGCCACGTTTTACTATATTATCTCTTCAGGCTCGTCCCGATAACGCAGAACAGCATCTGTCAACGCTACAGTAGGAATATATCAACGCTGATAACGAAGAAGGTCTGATGGCCGACTCATTGCGTCGCTTGCGGTCGGTCGTAAACCGCACAAACGATGGTAACATATTCCAGCAGATGGCAAAGCAGTAAGTATTCAGCTATTATACTTTCATTTCGTAGCAGAGAAATGTTGAGGAAGGAAGTTAAGTTTTCGGGACAGGGACCGAACAGAGGCCTTTTGGTTAAATCATAATTCCGCATGCAATTCATCTGCCTTCATGCACGTTTGCGATAAAGTCATAGGCTATCCACTTTTTTCAACCTTGCGGCTATAATTAACTTCCAAGCTTACTTTATAGGGGCCTTTTCTTATAGGCACTGCTGCATTAAGTTGTGTACATTCGAGCGGGCTTTTACCTTCAAAACGGTGCGTACAGAATAGTCAAGAGGATTAAGGTCAGGCGATTGCGGTGCCCACTGCTCAACTGAAACGAAACCAGGAACATGAACTCGGCTTCAACCTTGTGTTCTCTCCCCCCCCCCTCCTTCCGTCCCTTCTGTACTTGCGCAGAATGTGTTGAGACATTCATTGTTTCGTACCTCAAGTAGGACAACTTTCTCGTGAGTGTTTGCAGTGAAGTCCGAGGTTGGTCTTCACCCCACCATTGACAAAGTAGGAAGGAGTTTTGAATTTATTCGGAGTTGCACCTCAACTCATGCATAACTTTGATCTTGACTCCATTCGATGTTCCATTGGGACCGGGAGATTTCATTACCAGTACATTGTCATTCTGGTGGTTACGCGTTTGCCCGATCATACATCTTGTCAGAAAAGGGGGCTTTTTTATGCAGTTGTTTTCGAGCCTCCCAGCCCCCACCCCCCTCCTCCTGCTCAACAACTTGCATGTTGTCGGTTCCGGGCTTCCTTTTGGAGTCATCCTTCAAAAGACAGTGAATTAATTCATAAACAATTCCGATAATGCCGACTAATTTTCTCGCAGACCAATGACAAGCTTTTCTAATGCTGTCTTCCAGTTTCTTATTATTGATGGATTCGCATTTTGTATTTTTTCTGCCACGATACCAAAATCACGTGACCCAATAGTGACAGGATGAGGCGCACATGAGAGTACCGCCTGAAGTAATCTGATTTCAGTGAACGTGAAGTAAAGCCAGAAGTAAGTAGCAAATATGGTGGTACTAGGTAGAGAATAAAAATACAAATTGATAAAAAATAAAGTTAGACAGCACGACGAATCGGATAAAGAAAATGTATAAACAGATGAATTTTGCCACATTTTGCGTTGTCGTAATATAAGCTTCTTTACGAAGTGTCACACAGGAGTTTTCCCAACCGAGCACAAATAAAAAGAAAGGTAAAAATAGGATGCCGATTTGCAGGTGCAAATTGACGGTTGTGTAATGCCGATCACAATCCGTGAGATCCTTCAACAAACGAAGGTGCTTATTGGAACGCGAACTATCCCACCCGGACGTATCACCGAATCTTGGAGACGCTGTGATCGATAGCCAAGGTGACAGATGGTGCACCTTACATTGCTAACATTTTTTCATTGTACGCCATACTACATTAAACTTTTTTATGACCGCTAACATGTGTTCTATAACATCCTAACAGTCAACGTCGCAGGCTTTGCCTATAGAGAGAGAAATTCACCACTGCATAGTACCTGTCATAGATACACCTTCTAATACTTCTAACTGATACACCTATTTCCCTAGTAAGTGTTACACTTGCCGTCATCAGCAGTGGACTCGCCTTTGTCTAAATCAAGCCCTAGTAATTACGGAACAGTTGCATCTTTTTTCGTTTCCCTGAATAGATGCAGGGGTGTTTTTTTAGATATCCTAGAGGTGATTAGATGTAACAGTAATCTTGAGTTCGCATATACGTGTACTCGGTGGTGGGTTACCTTAGCACATTTACTAAGTGAACGCATCATTGTTGTAAAAGGTACCATTTGCATTTTTATGTAGAATTTACTACCAACATGACAGTCATAGAATGTGGAAAGTGATACGCCATTCAGTGAAGTATTTGATGATGGACAAGTGCAACGTATTCATGAGGATGGAGTGTGAGTCTGTTTGATCACTGAATGGCAATTCCACTGTATATATATATATAATATATATATATATATATATATATATATATAATCCCACAACATTTTCTCGATTCCTGAGATAACTGCAAAAGAGGGCAAATTTGTATCTTTAGCGGTTAAACGTTCGGTTAAACGTTCAATTTCAATCAGAAAGTCAGATAAGGTTTCGTTGCAAGGAGTAATGGACTGGGTTGATTTGTCACCATAAAGAAATAGGTGAAATATGGCCAGGGTTGTGATCAGGCCTTCAAATGAACTGGACTATGTTTAAATGGTCTCTACATGGTCGCTGATCAAATCCGATTACGGTCACCACCAAGGAAGAGTTCGGAGCAGGCCAGGTTATGAGCAGTTAGTGAATTTTTGCAAACGAATTTTCCTTTATATGTTATCGAAGTGATACGATGCGTAGCAGTGCATCGCACCCTCGCAAACTGAGCGAAACGGTGTAAATGTTTTTGTGGTGAATGGTGAACTTATTAACGCCTTATGCTTGCAGCTGGATTTCGTTGATGATCGAAAACATCGATTAGCTTTTAAATTTAATTTCAGTTGTTATTATTAACCGTACTCGGTCTTTTCGGTATCCGATATGTATTAGAGTGAACATGAGCAGTGAGTGTGTTCGTACGTAATATGAGCACTTTATCGCATAGCGTCGCTTCACAGAAGTTTGCAATTGGCTTTGTTTTCATGGGAGAATGATTGTAGGTGATGATGATTGCGCATACTGCATCTTTCAAAATTGTTTCTCAGATTGACTAAAGTGGTCATTCAGCACTTATGTGGTACTTTCATTTGAACTTCACTGTTGCATTCTGATTGTATGCCAAAAGCTGCCAACTCATAAATCCGCATTAAGCGCGCGATGGAATGTGATCGAGAATCAGAAACTCTGGTAGGAGATAATAGAGATGAAGCATTTGCGTAGAGGAGGAAGGACTCAGCGTGCTTCTGTTTCCAACAGTCGGTACATGGTTAACCATCAATACATTTTCTTGTACAAGGTTTTCAAGTGCTGCCCTGAATTGTCATTTGAGTTGGTGTTCTTTTGTTCAGATAAGATGTTTAGAATCCTCGCATCACATTAATCCAATCACGATTAAAAATTAAATCGCCACAAAAATTTGCTTTCGTAGTGTTCCCAAAGCTTTATACATTCCCGCTAAATACGCACTGAGAGATGAACTTTATGCGATGATGTCATGCGAGGCAACAGATGCACGTTGAGAGAAAATATGTTGCACTTCCCAAGGTTTACGGTGAAAATTTGTGATGCGAATTTGATGTTGTCTTCTCTTTTTGGCGTTCGGTTATGTGGCATCACGTTTCATTGAAACATCACGCTTTATAGTATTTGTGAAAGCCTCAGAATACCGATTTCTTAAGGAAATGTTTGCGATTATTTATTTTCATAATTTATTTGAGCAATTTGACGAAGTGAACAACTCGCTATATAACAAAAATCTGCCTAACAGTTTGCACGATACAATTGAGGGCATCTATTATTATAAAAGTATAACATTGTTTTCAGGAGAATCTCTTGCCACATCTAAAAGTTGGTGGCGAGCATTGTGTTGGTCAACAAGCAGTTCAGATGGCAAACTTAGGCCGCTCGTCTTCAGCGCACAACGTTCATAAAAGTGTAAGTAGTTTATGCTATTTTACCGCAGCTGATATTGTTGTGCGAGAGATAGCTCTAACTAGGGTTTAGTGATAACCAGCTTCAATAGGTGAGTACTCGCAATATTACTATTTAATCCATGGAGACTGCTTTGGAGAAAGGGGAAGGGAAAGTCGTATGCTATTTATATGTACTATAGAAGCATGACGGGGAAGAGTGGTTGTGCTGCGATAGTGAAAGGTTGGGTGTCGAGACCCTCGCGTTACCAAACACATCTTGCTGTTAATAACAATGCTGTCGGTGGGCCTACCTATAAACCTATAAAAAGCAGCAGTTTCGCTTAGTGAACTTTTTTTCTTCGCACCCATATTTAAACAAGGATGTAGAGTTATAACCTGTGAATAAGACATTATTTAGCATATGACGTGTAAAAGTTCGAGTCAGCGAGTAAAAGTTCTAGTAGGAAGAGGGTAGTAGGAAAAATTTCTGGCAGCTGTGCTCCGGGTCTGACGAGCAGAATCAGCTTGCCATTGATGAAGAGGAATCGACAACCCATAGGCGATCTTTGCCTTCCGAGGAGGGCACTTCCGAGCTGAGTGGGTCCTCACAGTTCCATCGTTCCTACATATTTCAAATTGAAAAAAATCAATGTTTTGCTTTATGACAGTCCTTAGGAAGTTACAAAGATTACAGCATTACTCAGATCTACATCCCCTCGTCATCGTTTTTCAGCCGGCAAGCTCCAAAAGCTGGTGTAATGGACATAGCACGAGTCAAGCTAGGAAACTGAAACGCAGCGCGTTTGAGTTTCGTTTATACCTCAACGTCGTCGCCCGTTGCGGGTGGTGGATTGCTTCAGCCTTTGCTCTCTGCCACTTTCGAAAGCGGTTGAGAGCAAATAGAAAGCCTTCGGGAAATTCTATAATGTCTACGTAACACTCCGTACTTTTGAACATAGAAAAATTGCCATGCCGATAGCCGTCAACGCCGTGTAAACCAAATGATAGCCGAGTTTTACGTTGTCATGCGTTATATGCAGCTCATGCCTAAGGGCAACTCTGTTGGAATGAAGCTGTCATAAAGAGATCTTTGAGGAAGCGTTTTGGGAATGTCGATGGCATGCATTCCTCATCGGCCAGTTTTACCCTAGATCATCTGCCTCTCTGTATTGACGCGTTTGGGATTTGAGATGGCTCGTTGATCGTTTGATATTCGAAACTGCTTCTTTATTAATACAACCGATTGGTGATGCGTTGATAGTGCTGTGTTACGGTTTGTCATCTGCAAGTTTTTTGCAGTTATAATATCTCTTGGATTTTCATCTTTCCTAACCATCCTCCTCTTCCTTTCTTCTGCATCGTCCTTATCCTGTCCATATAAGCACACACATCAGCATTAAGTTTTGCTCTCTGTAACATGGTATTTGATGATGTTGTAGGCTATTAAAGGTCTACCTTTAATGTAGCAGAGGATAGTTATTTGGATTTATTAATTCGTCGATTAGGGGTATGGCTGGCGGAGAGTGTTATCGGCTGGTCGATTGTTTATTAATTGCATGGGGCATAAGCATGAGTAGATTAGTATGCTAATGAGGGGATATGGCGGTGTGATGGCTCGATTTTATGTTTATGTGATTGTTGGCATTGCGTTGGTGACCGACAAGCAATTATATTTCTTGCTGCGACAGTTATTGACTGACGGATGCCGTCTTATTTGAGTTACTGACAACCGTTTTTTTTCAGTTCAACGAACAAGTGGACTAGATAGGTGGATGTTCAATGGCTGGATACCGTCTAGTATCGCCTTCCGCGTCTCGCTGAGTGGTGGATCTATTGAAGTTAGTATTCTGAAAGTAATTTCTGTCGTTGCTAAGAGTGGGGAAGATAAAGTGGCCTAGTGATTTATTTTCTTTCTTTTTATTTTTGTAAGGATATTGCCGAGTTTTTAATTTAGAGATACGAAAAGGGTTTTTGTTTTAGCAGCAGAATGGTGCGTATTGGTTATTGTCGGGTGGTGCTGCTTCGCTGTCGGTAAATTCGTCCAAAATTCGTCTTGGAGAGGATTCAAGGCAAAGAAGAGGCAGTCTTCAGAAGAAAAGAACAACACTATCATGTTATGTTCTGTGGTTCAGTCTTTTGGAATGTTTTGCGGTGCACTTCCTACTTATTCAACTGAAATATTTATGTGGTAAATATATCGTTCGAAAAAAAGCTGTATAGTCAAATCAGCATGTTGAGAACTGGTAATATATTTATTGAAGTGATAACATGGGAGGTACGTTCTTAGGTAGTTGATGCTTAAATCACATTCATTATCCTTGGAGATATATGGATAGTTGGTATAGCATTTAGTAAGCATATGTCTCAATGGCATGTTGGAGCGCTTGTGCAAGGGACAAGGAAAATGGGTGGAGGAGTATGGCTTTTCCTTGGCAGAGAACTGATTCTACCTTCGTCTCGTTTTTTGACGAATTTTCCTTTGCATGTCTGCTTGATGTCTCTTGCAAATGTGCAATCAAATCGAAATTAAGATTTATAATTGCCAGCAGTTCTTAAGGGTATCTTATCTTGCAAAATATTGCTAAGGAAGGAGTTCAGTTGATGGAGGGGTCGATTATTGTTATCACTAATTCTTGTTATTCCTATCAATGATTATTAGCTACTATTATCAGTGCTTTTATTATATGTTAGGTATGCGAGTGATGATGCTTTTTGAAGTATATTGGTGATGTGTGTTGTTATATGTAGAATAGAAGGTTGGATCGAAGGGGAACATGACATAGAATGCTATACTTTACGGAGACGCTCTACTTTAAGTGGTTCATCACACATCCCTCTTTGTGCTCTTTAAGAGGTAATTTCCTTACCTCTATCGTTTCCACCTTCACATTTTTTTGCATATTCTTCTTTCCACATTTAGGAGTAGTTGTACATTTTATTTGTCGGTTTATATCCACTTTACTCTGTGAGTGCAAGTTTTTGCAATATGTTTGTGGTTTGAAAATATATGTTCTTCTGTCGTAAACACATTTCTTAGTTTCGTGGAATGATATGCTTATATTTGATATCACAATTCGCTTATCATCGCCTCCTATTGTTCTGCCTAGTCTTGCGAGGGGGAATGAGGGAGAGGGGAGACAGGTCGCAGTTTCCTCTTTTATATTCTCTCCTCAATGGACCAAAATTGCGTTTTCTTCATTGAGTTCAATCTTTCCTTTTTTTCAAAGCAGATTTCATTTCGAACAGAATGAGACCGGCGCAAATCTCATCGGTGCTGCAAGTTTTCCCTGCGGTGCCGTTTAATCTGCAAAATGCGCATCCCTTCGTCGAAACCTCATCGAAAGATGCTCGTTCAATGCATGCCACCCAAAGACATCAAGCATGCATTCACCATCGTCCTTACAGACACACTCAAACCTTTAATATAGTAGTCCGGAAGCTTGATCAAGTTGACTGCTGTGTAAACTTCCGGTGTTGTGGAGCCTTCTAAAGTGAGTTCATGAGAAAATACTTGTTTGTGGTGCAAGTGAAGTTGGGGCTTTAGTTCTTTTTATTTTTTATTTTTTAGTATTGCATACTATTTGGAGAGGATAATATTGGAGGGATGAGGGTGGGGAGGTCAATGTCACAAATAATATAACATAACCTCTCAACTTGTTATTGTTATGTTTTCCTTTCTTCCCCCCTCCCCCCCCCCACCTCCCTGTATTTTGAGCAGAAGATGCTGCTGGCCATTTTTTTTTGTCTAAATTCATAATTTTGCTTTCAACCGAATATTTCTTTTTTAAAATACCATTTCCTCCAAGAAACTTACAGTAAAGATGACAAATACTTTTTTATCCTCAAATATCGCTTTTTTCAATTCATTTAATAATTTTTGATCGACCAAAATGTTTATTTTTATATTTCTTCATAAGGGATTAGAGAGGAGAGGGGATACAGATAGTCTTTTCTTTGTTATTGCCTACATACTTCATAATTCATTGCAGTGCCGATCGATGAATTCAGTAGTGGGATGGGACTACGTGCTGCAACTATTGCACCAGCCCGCTATTAAAACCACCGACCACAACCTGGTTACTCTTATTTATTTATTTATTTACTTTTTTTCTTCACCTATTTATTCATTTATTTTGAACGCTGCAATTGGTCAATTGAATTACCTCATGCTTTTTGGTTGTTAAGAATGCGGGTTGACCACATTGATTTGAAGAACAATAATGTCTACTCACGACGTTTTCCTTTGCCACTTCTAATATTCAGCACAATAATATTAAAGGTGACAACTGCCTTTTCTTAAAGGTGCATTTTTCCTCTAATTATTGCTTAACTTTGCATATAGAGGGGAATGTGTTGTAAACACCATTAGATTCGTCCTTTCTCGAGCTAGGGCTATTTTGAATCATTTTGCGTCCAATAGTACGCAAGCGAGGTGTTGCAGGAGGGATGGGGGGATAGGAATGGAAAAAAAAGATGAAGAGAAATGAGTGTTACTTTTGGATCATTCGTTTCTTAGAGTCAGTTTATTTGAAGGGACGGGGGTGCACTCTCCTTTGTAAGTACATCGCTCCCACTCACAAATATTTCGTTTCTTGAGCTTTCAAGGAACACCCATATTCATTTTTGAGTTCCACTATTCACATTTAAATGAACTATCAGTGAATGTGACAATAAGCTTTCATCTCTGTTAAATAATACCACTCTTATAAAAGACTTCTATTTACCTGACTCAACCTCTCTATAGGGAACAATGGTCTGGTGTTAAATACCAGCAAATATTTTGACACTTTAAAATGCTGATTGCACATTTCGGGCTGATTGATTAACGCAAAAGATGGTGCAGCAGAGTGTTCTGCGTAAATCGTTATGGCGCAGTTATTTATATTAGCCTAATTTTATGATAGTTAGGCCAAGAGTGGTTTTTAAATTTGAATAATTGAGCGCATTTACATATACGCACATAAACGTGATATTGCCCTAATGTGAAATCTACAAAAAGCACATAAAGCGCCCTTTTAATTGTTGATGTTTTATACTGATTGATAAATTGTTTTTTTTTTTTTTTTGCAGTGAAAATAGCGATAACGGATCCAGTACAATCGGGACGTATGCACACCAGTTTGATGAATGTTCTTCAAGATACGATCACCGAAGAGGCAGCTGGTTCTGTGGAGAATCCTCAACCATAATAAGGAGGTGGGTGATGATCATTAGAAAGGATTTCGGTTAAGGGGGGGGGGATCTTATCTCTTGAGCAGGCAAATTTTTATCGATAATAGGCTTGCTGTGGGATTGCTAAGATGAGAACCGCTGAAGGCTGATTATAAAGGAAGGAAAGAAATAAAGGGAAGAAAGAAGAACCCATTAGTGAATAATTTCTGTTGAGATTGCTTTCAAGTTTAATGTTGTTTTTCAATGTTACATTTCATTGTCGAATATTTGATGTTTGCTTATTGCTTCATAGTATTGTATTACTGTTACAAATGTATATTTTGCCGTTTCTTATTGCTATGAAAAGTGTTTCACTACATCGTTTGCTTAGTTTTTTATCCATTTGGTTGATATTCTTTAGGGAAGGAGAGGGGATGGTTATTCCTACTTTATCATCGCCGAGATTAATTCGGTTTCCCAATGACTGCTTTATTTTTAGTGAAACTAGTTCGGTCATTTTATTTTTTAGATGCAGTATTTGCATCAATAGGACAGTTCCCTTCTTTCCTTTCCGCAGGAAGAGGGAGGGAGAGGGGAGCAATGCGAAGGGCTGACCTCGTTTTTCAGGTCTCTAATATTTTATGACGCTCTATTTTCAATGTTGAGTTGAATGTATTTATTCTCTCTAAAATCTGTTGTTTTTTCTTATGTTATATTGACTGGATGTGTGATTGTTATGAATATGTAGTAAGGGAGGTGTGCCATTCGGCAAGGAGCTACGATATTGGGCAGCTGTCATGTAGTTGTTAGGATTGGAGATCCGAAAGGTAAGGAGGGGAGAGGGTGCGGAGGGTGGATGGGAAGAGTTCCTTGTCTCCTCACTCATATAATCCAGATTGTAGTTTGTACCACTGATTTCATGTAAACTCAGATCTAATATTGCTTTGGTCTTTGGTTGATTTGTCATTCTATAAGTAAAGCAGTTGTTTGAAGCATTTTGAGTCACCGTTCTCTGTTGGTTCATTTTCCACCAGATAGCATGGTTCCTTAATGAAGCGTTTGATTGGATGGTATTTAAATAACCTCAGCAATTCTACTGCCGTATAGTTTCGTTGGCAATGTTTGAGAGGGGTGCATTATGACTGTGAGATGCGCTTCCCAAATCTGACAACTTGTCTGGTTTTTTTACCATTGTTATGTTGATGCTACTGGTTGGATCGAATGTTGCATTTACCAACCACCTCATGCACCTATGAATTTTTCCTTCTCGCATTCTTATCTGTATTTATATATAGGAATAAATACGCTTCGGCACGAGACATGGCGGATGTAAGAGAGGTGCAGATGGGGGAAGTGAAGGTCGGAATGCGGCGGACGATCCGTATGTTATGGAGACGAGACTGTGTTGTTGCGACTTTGAAAGGTCGAAAACACTTCTGCACGACCTTTTCAGGTGATATGAGACTTACTGTTGATCGAAAGTGATCTTCTTTGACTAAAACAACCTAAAACAACTAGAAGAAATAAGCTTCCCGTTGATAGCACCGCTATGCAGAAGAGGATAATTGTAAGTTGAACTTCAGGTCCTCCTTTGGATGGCCGAACTCGCGTAGGGAAAATTGAAGACTGGAAGGAAACGGCGGGAGGTCCTCTACTTTCGCGTTCTTCCAGCATCTGAGAGGTATTTTGGTCTTTGATTTAATAGAGGCATAATCTGATGCTTTTCACTTGGAAGGTGTTTGTGCGAAGAATTTGATGTGGATCTTAATGATGGTGAGGATGGATATTACATCACGAATCCACCGGAAGTTGACTCCAGTTGAGAAGAGTGCATTGTGGGATTGTTGAAAATGTTTTATGGGTACAGTACATTGCGTGCAACCTCTCAGACGATCGGTATTTATGTTTGATGTGTGTTGGTGAGAATTAGAATTTATTATTATTTAGTATTTAGTATTTTAGAATTAGTGTTTACTAGTATTAGTATTTATAGGTAGTTAGATGAAGTAAGGTAGTGAGTTATGACAGACTTAGAGGGGCAAGAATTAAGGACCTAGAAGTGATACCTTGTTGTAATAGATGGCTATTAAAGCAACTGTGCATTAAATATTGCAGCAATGGACCGACGGTCCATGGTTCAACCCTCCTTCCCCCCCCCCACTCCTGCTCCCTTGTTTAACGCTTCGTTCGTGAACCATTAATAAAGGGATCGGTTTTGATCCTGGCTGCATATTGTCGTTAAGTAATTTGAAGGGGAGGGGATTTTGCAGATTTTTTTCAAAGAGGAGAGCATTCAACAATCCTACTGTGGTAACAATATTTTTTTCAAAGAGCTCAAAGTTATTAGTGTTGCACCTATGATATTGATAGGTAACTTACTATTATAAATTGTATAGAGTTTATTAAGGTAAATCTAGATTGCTTACGAATGAATAGGCAATGAATTTGCGCATCACAATAGAATGAATTAAACCAACTTTGAGGACTTGGTAGATTCTGTGAAATAATTTATAGTGACGTTGATCGTTTTGATGCGAACTCATTATGCTATTTTTTTATTATTTTCTTTTTTTGCTGTTTTCTTCTATGTTATTCGTAAGAGTAGTACCAATCACATCCAGACAAGTGGAAATCCGGCTCATATAAGCTGCAGGTCAGCCATAAGAGCACGTAAGTCGATCCACCGATCGACTTACGTGCTCATTAAGGGATGGGAACAGTGAAAAATGATTTATGAGAAAACAGTTTTTCGGCTAATCAGCTGATAAACTTATAACGGCTGATAAGACCGAATTCATCTAAAGAGAGTCGATCTAAAATAGAAGTATTCCGGTGAGTAGCCTACAATTGATAAGCTAGTGAAGACTGTTGCTTTAATCTTTGCTTGTGGAACCTATTACCAAGCTGATTTTGCATGTCTGTGGGTTAGATTAGCCGAGGTGCTTTGTTAGCTTTGTCGTTATTGGCGCAATTTCGATATGTGTAGTTGTGTGGTACTGTGCCACAATTGCATAGTGCAGTGATCAGTGACCAATGATCAAAACACCACCATCTCATCACTCGCGGATAGATTGTCGTGGAACGGTTGCATCTATTCGGTGACGTTTGTGTCACTGGTGGAAGCAATTTCCTTGCATATCTCAACTGATGTGTGCATACGGTGATACATTGGAGTCTACTGGATTTTGCAGTGTTCATGAAGCCTCATTTAGGGTTGCAAGTTTGATTTTGGTTTGCTCCTTTTCAGTGGGTTGATGCAACCAGCTTAAATTGCATTTGCTATTCATGTTAAATTTGTCTCCGGGAAGCTTGAGGTCGTAATCTGAGGTCAAAAGTCGGACTCTATATGTGAGGATTAATGCCGTTTTAGATGTTGAAGTGACCTTTAAAATATATGACGCAATTAGTGTGCGTATTTCGATGATTGAGAAGTGAGGAGCTCGCATTCATGTGTATTGGTCCATCGTGATCGAAACACATAGAAAAACATCGCTTGAGGGATTTGTCTTCTTTTATCTCGTTCGACGAGTCGACGCTGCTGAGGTCATCAACGCGGTGCGCTTACATACGTCCACCATGTGTGCGCGCAGCCTTAGTGCGTTTGCCGTCACACATATTGCCAGCACTTTTATGGTTTGAAGTATAAAGAAGTATATAACAGAAGCTCGTATATACTGTAGTCAGTTGTGTTTTCGGGAACAGGGAAAGTAGCCGGAGGTTCATTAACCGGACCTACGGTTTCCTGGGAGATTGGGAAGAGGGAAGAGATGGGGGTAAAGGGGCAAGGTTTTTCTGAATACTTTAAAATTGAATCGTAATGAGCTTGTTTTTGGTATATATATATATATATATATATACTTCTTTTCGTGTTTTAGTTTATTGTAGTTTATTTCAGTATGATTGCAAGTGCATGCTGTCTAATAGTTTTCACCGTCGATTTTTTTCTTTGATGCGAACCGACATCGACCCAACTGACATGGAATGATTGTATTAAAAGGTTTTATCGTTTGTGGCCGACCGGTTTTCGCTCCATGCTAGATTAACAGAAGCTCGTATATACTGTTGTCAGTTGTTTTCGGGAACAGGGAAAGTAGCCGGAGGCTCGTTAACCGTACCTACGCTTTCCTGGGAGATTGGGAAGAGGGAGGAGATGGGGGTAAAGGGGCAAGGTTTTTCTGAATACTTTAAAATTGAATCGTAATGAGCTTGTTTTTGGGCTATTTCTTAGCATTGATGGAACATGTTTATATCTCTGTGTTTAAATGTGATGCTGTGTGCACGCACATAAATGCGTCTCATCACTTATAACAAAATTCGCCACCAATTTCCGATAATTTTAAGGAAGAAATGTCATTCCCCAAAAATTATGTGAGGAAGATTTGTTGAAAGGGGAGGGCGTATTCCCGTCTTGATTAGCCCGGGAGGGCGCGGTTGGCCCGAAGAAGACGTCAAACTGGAGCGGTGCGGCCCATCATGTGGTCTTGAGCAACATAAGTCTGCTCATCGTTTCGTGCAGTCAGGTTTTGCATGTGGGTAATGCGTTCTGGTTGATCTTTTTTCGTGTTGTGCAAGCGAAGCTGTTGCAGAGCGTTTCGGTGATGGGCATCGCGTATGTGCTGGTGCGGTCGAGCCAACTATGGCACAACGACGGCCTCAACTGCGGCACCCATCAGGAACAATTTGTTAGTGATTCAGATTTTACTTTTATTCACCAAGATTAGTAGTTCACTGAATTTNTTGTGCTATGCAAACTTTGTATATGTTACGAAGTAATATGTATATATATATACGTGATGTACATTTGTATATATTGTCGTCGTTGTGTAGAATATGACAGCACTTCAAACTGGTATGGATGTGGTCGGCCCTGCGTCGCGTTACATTACGCAGGATCATACACGCTATCCCATATCCTATTTAAGCGGGTGGCAAACTTGTATAAGCTTGACTTCTTGACCAGGACTGCGCTAGGGTCAACACAGCTTCACGGTTTTCGCATCCCTGTCTATATCAGTAGCAAGGCAATTGTGTTTACGTCCCATCACACGCTAATGTATCCGAGAATGGAGTGCAGTTGGGTATTTTCTAGAGGAAGCTAGTCGGATGTGTGAGTCGTTATGGGTGAAACCTTGATGCACTGAATGTGTGACAGGCACTTTGCTTGCTTTGTGTATGCGTTATATTTGCGCTGTGTTTATATAGTTTTATTTTTCAATTCATTCATTGCTTCTTTATTCGGTATTTTCGTTTAAAGTTGAAAGCATTTTCTCTCCTCTACAAGCGATTAGAAAGTACTTTGCAAATGTCGCTATTTTTTATATTTAATTTCCTTTGAAATGATTTTACAATAAATTTCTTTCCATCGAAATTATTGCCTCATCTCAAATAGTGAATTGATGTGACATAATGCTTTTAAGTTATACCTGGCAAAATTCCAATTTTGACAACGTTGCGTTGTGATCGAGCACTTTAGCCTTTTAGCTATGCATGAAACGCATGCGGGGCCTTTATGTGGGGAATGAAGTATGAAAGAGGAGATTTAACGCACTGTTTGAATATGCCGCCGTATTTTTATTGTTCTAAGTCGTTTTCTTTCTTGTCTGTCTTTGTGAAGATGTTCCCAGCGCAAATGTCGGCTTACCATATAAAGTTTGTGTTTGTTTAAAGATTCAGTGAGGTAGAAGAAATTTTCGTCGTGGTTGTTTGTTGATACGACAGCCGTTTTTAATGAAGTGGAATCTGTCGTTGTTGATGGTGGAACTATTTTATTGTTTTATTCAAAGCAATGAAAGGATGGAGAGACAACCTTTGAATTGGCATCATCGTCCATCGAGGAGGANATGAGAATCTGAGAATGTCTCGAACATTGTATAAGTGGAGGTTCACTTTCTGAGCCATTTATTTGAGCCGTTCATTCACCATTCCTTCCTCCCCATCTTCTCCTTGAGTGATGCAGTTAATGTACATCTTCGGGGACCCATATGCCTTGAACCATGTTATTCTTTGATGGTCTATTTAACGTCCAGCAGCAATTTACGAAAGGTGATCTAGTTTTTCCCGTACTGAAGTATACCCTGTGATGACTAATGACGTTGTTTTGTTTGCCACACATATGGGGTTTTAGAGAAGTAAGAGAGGTTATCTGAGGTTAGCCGCAAGGAGGAGGGGAAGAAGAAACGCTGTTAAGAGTCGTGAGAAATTAATATATAATGATGTGAAATGACCGCTGCAAAGTCCTACCTCTCGCCTCACCGTGGCGCAGCGGTGACACTGGCCGCCTGGCACCTATGGTAGCGGGGCGTATGCCTCGGCAGGTTTAACCATGCTACAAAGATGCCAGGCTCCCAACCCGGGAAGGAGCAGCTCTCGCAGATTGGAGAGAGCTTCTCCTATACCCGAGGCTGGAGGCTAGCTAAGTAGAGGAGGCAAAAGGCGCACTAATTTTTTTTACAGGTTTTCATACTCGAGTAGATGCCATGAAGATTGGTGGTAGCGAGATGCCATTAAGATTGAATTTCGTCTGTCTTTTTTTGCCTTGTTCAGATATCAGTTGGCTTCCTGGTTTTTCTATAAGTGCGTTGATTCTTTTCTAACATGTTTATTTCGATAATTTTTTTCTCTTGAATGCTAACGGCAAGCTAGAAATAAGAGTAACTTACTAACCTACATTTTTTGTTATATGAAAGAATTAGAGTGCATAGTATGATGGAGTGAGCTGTGCATTTAATCGAGGGAATAGCCTTGAAATATCTTGCAAATAACATGTAGATTTCATCTGCCCGACTCATTTCCATTTTATTAACATTTAATACGGATTGTACGGAGAAAAGAGAAGGTAATGTTAAGCGTTTAAGCGCTTTATCGGCCTAACCACAGTTGGTTTTTACAGGAAATATTTGAGGGGACGAAAGATATTGTGAATGCAAAAATTGCACGTCTTTTTGGAAAACGTAAATTTAGGTCACATATGAATTGGAGGGATCTTAGTTATATTATTTGGGGGATGAGTTTTGAGTTTATTATTCAATGAGTTCATAACACATTCCATCTTGTCAACGTTTCTAAGCAACAGGCAGTCCAGTATTGCATGTTACATATTCACTTCACGGTAGGGGTTATGCACCTTTGCTCCATCTCCTCTCTCTCCTTCATTTTGTAACGGCAAAAGCTCGGCTGCATCACGTAGTCCGAATTAGCGGATGTCTATATTGCCCGTCTGATTTAGCCGACAGTCAGGCAGATTCAGCCCATCTCGGTTTTGAAAGCACAAATTGCTTCTTGAATTGTTTAGAAAGATTGTCATAGAACAGGTGGAAAATATTTAGTCAAAGCAGTTTATTGGCTTTCTTTACATTCTAGAATACTTTCGTGATCTTATTGGCACCTTCAAGCAGAACATTTGATAGGCTTTTTTTAAAAGCACTGTGCATTCTCGCATGTTATGTAATCGTTAAACAAAGCGTTCAACAAAACAGCTTCCTTTATACCTATTGTCGAATCACATCTGGCTTCCTCTAGGTCCTGTAGTGATCTGAGTGCTTGTTGAATCCTATACAGGTAGCAATAAATCATCAAGGCAGTTCTTTGGTGTAGTTCGAGTGTCTTTGCATTAGCAGGTTTGCATAATTATTCGATTTGAGCTGTTTGAAAACTAGCATTTGGAAGCTAAGCTAAATGCACTATTTTGGTTGTGGGGTAGTTGTGATTCTTGAACTGCTGGCTTATCGTATAAGATGGCCCACACCTCTGTTTCTTGTATTGGATGGTCATGCTGAATAGCAGATCTCCTAAAAACTTTAGGCATCGTAGAGCTGTAAACAGATGTCCAGGAGAGTAGGACGATTTGGAAAGAGACCAGGTGAGGGGGGGGGAGGGGGAGGGGATTGGAATGGAGGGGTGGAAGTATTGTCTCCAGCTTTTGAATGGGATCAGGAAATACTTCAGACAGCTGCTAGCATTACATAGCCTATTTTCAGCCGTATGATATTGCGTAGAGCTGTTGTAGAATGTGACAGCACTTCAAACTGGTATGGATGTGGTCGGCCCTGCGGTTACATACGGTCGTTACATTACGCAGGATCATACACGCTATCGCATATCCTCGTCGGATATCCCTTCATTCTGCTTTAAGGTTAGTTTTACTGTTGTTTGTTTAGGTGTATTTAAGATGCTTTCCAAGTATACACGTTGTCGTTGACCAGGAAGCATAAGTTTAGCTTTCTACTGACTGCAGCTTTTATGAAGACTTGGTGATTGACTGTACAGTGAGAACATCCGGTCAAAGGTGGGTGTGCATTTTTTCAGATCCTTCCTCATTCGTTGTTTCAAGCCTAATCATTTTCGTACTTTTTGTTTCGTAAATTTCGCCTTACTTTGTTTTCGATTCATTCATTTTCCCATTTGTTTTGCTTTTTTGAGTTTCCTTCTCTTCTGCAATTTTTTTTTTTGCAATACATAATTGATGCTTTCCGTTGAATCGTTCAGGTATTCGACTACAAAGAAAACATCGCAATGAAGAAGATTAATGGGATATTTTTTAAAGTCATTTGTAGGTAAGTTGTTTGAACTATACCACATTGATGAAACTAGATTGCTATTTTCACTTACTCTTACTGCGTAATTCATATCCCCGTTGTTTGCAGCCTGAAACATTTTCAATGTTTGCATCTTTTGTTTTATTGGTACAATCGTTACTGATAAGCCTTTTTTCGTCGAATTATTTGATATGTTTTTGATGTACTGAATTCTGTTTTCAGGAGCTCTTCAGAAGTTGAGTATAGGAACTGCGACGGGTTTCGAGCGATCGGTGAATTCGGTTGGGTACTCTATATCCCCGATGAGGTTACTTTTTATAACAATTGACGGCATTCATAGTTGCTGCTTTATGTAGTCAACCTTTTTTGAGCAACAAGCTTATTTGGTGTTATTGTGCGTCCTCGTTTGGTTTTCCCTCGTGCAGTGCACCCTTTTTTTCTTTCTCGTTCTTGTTGTGTTTCTTTTAAAGTTTGTATTGTCTTATGATGTTGAATATATATCTCTCTAGACGTTTCTAAACCTGTTCTCACGAATGGTTTCAATTAGTATGCTGCGACATCTTTCTCGCATTTGCGCCTTTCAGTGGCAGCATGACATATTCCCTCTCGCTATCCTTTATAAGCAGTGACTAGGTTTAGACATGCGTTGCCAGTGCACGGTAAATGGTGAACATTTCAAAATCTAAATAGCAATATCATTATAGATAAGATAAAGAAGGGCCTACAAGTGAGATTGTGTCTTCTGAAAAGCGAGTCGGAATGGAAGCTTCACAAATGTTTGGGAAGCGATACCAACATATAGGCATAATTCAGTGCATCAAAGGTAGAAGACCTAGACGAAAAGGATTGCGATAGACAACCACAAATTGGGACGTTTAGACGGATATATAGAGAGAAAGGAATGTAAGCGATTGAATGAAAAACATTCGCAGAAAAATACGACCCCTTCCTTCTATCTCAGTGATTCTAAACCATCTGCACTAGAATCTTGCTTTTTTTCTCGGTCATTTCACCGCTTTTAAAAGTGCTGAGGTATTGTGGTTTTTATTTTGAGCCTGCCATACTTTGCAATTTCACTTTGAATATTTTAGCAGGGCAATTTTTCTTTGATTTTTTTTCTATTTTTTCAATAACATTGAATTCATTGGATATTTCCCTCCTCAAAAGTCTTTTTTGATAGCCTGCAGTTGTTTCGTTATTGTTGTTCTTAACTTATTCGTCACCTAACTTTCTGTAGCCTCCTCCCTCCCCTCCCCCCCTCACCCTCCTTTTCATTCCTCCCAGTCCTCTTGCTATTAGGGAAATGAACTGTTGGAGGAAAGTGCTCTCTTGCAGGGTCTTTATAGATCCTTGATGTTTGTTTTCGCACTTTAATATTGTAGAAATTTTGAATGCATTGGATTACTGAAGCGAAAACAAATATGCGGTAACTCGGCACAAATATTCGATATCGTGCACGGAGTGATAATGTTGGGGTTTTTATACATGAAACAAATAAGCGAGGCACTTATTGATGCTAAAAAGCGTTACACATTCAAGAAGTCAAAATCTCGTGGATAGTACATTCTCTTCTATTCTTTCCGGCAATGGCAAGGCGATGGGAATTCGTAGGAGTGGATCTAAATCGAAGGTAGGTACCGACTCCAGGCAAGACTCCTATGAGCTGTGCCATTGTACTGCCGGCATCCGAAATGGAGTAGTATGGCAGTGCAAGAAGGACGAAATGCTCCATCGGCTTGCACGTGTGTTAGATACTTAGACTGGTGGCATTCTGGATAAGTATTGTTTTGCATGCCCATTGCATAGATTATTTTTCTTAAGAGTATTAGTGGAATTGGCTTATCGATCCCTCCAAGTCGTGTTGTTCGAATATGATAATTTTGAAATGAAATGGCATATCGTTTCGATATACTCTTATATTAAATGCGACTTATCTCAGCGTTAGATCTCGTAATGCGTTGTTGGGGCATTGATGTGGAAATTTTTATTGGGCATTTTTATGTAAATTTCTTGATATATAAGAACGAGGAGGGTTTTTTCGGCTGATTGTATTTTGTTTTGTTGCTAGGATAATAAAAGTTGAGTATGAAGTTAGGCTTGGCTTATTTTAGGAACAATGGAAATTTTGAAAAGAAGAAAGGATATTGGAGTGCATATATTACATGCATTCTTTATTTGTTATTTCTGGTTATCATTAGTATTATATATCGTTTAAGGTAACGATGCAATAAATTTATGAGGATTAATCGATCAACGGTTATCCAACTCAAAAATATAGTCACAGTCGAGGAATGTGACAATGAATTGGAAATCGAGATTAGGGACGAGTGCACCAAATGTGGACAAATGGGAGAGGTTAGCTTTGTTTGCGGTTTATAACGTGTAAAGTTGGTGCCTTTGGGCAAGTAGTGAATAGTATAATGGGTATGAGTTGTTCGCAAAACATACGATTCCCATTCCGGGTAGGTTCTTTTGGGGTTGAGGGGGAGTATTATTTTCTAGTCTACTATGGCAGAAAGAGATTGTCGATGCTGTTGTTGAATAATTTAGCTGAAATATTGAAAGTGGACATGCAAAAGTATTGAGTCAGTAAGCAAGGGATACGCAAACTGATTCTGGGCGAGGTTGCTTGCTTTCCCATTCGCCCCTTCCCGTCGAGGCGAAATACTGCGGCCACTTGTGTTTTCGGGAACAGGAAGGTGACTGGAGGCTCGTTAAACAGACTTACGCTTTCTTGAGAAATTGGGGGGAAGGAGGAGATGGGGGTGAAGGGGCAAGGTTTTTCTGAATATTTTAAAATTGAATCGTAATGAGCTTGTTTTTGGGCTATTTCTTAGCATTGATGGAACATGTTTATATCTGTGTTCAAATGTGATGCTGTGTGCACGTACATAAATGCATCTCATCACTTATAACGAAATTCGCCACCAATTTCCGATAATTTTAGGGAAGAAATGTCGTTCCCCAAAAGTTATATGGGGAAGGTTTGTTGAGAGGGAGGGCGTATTTCCGTCTTGATCAGCCCGAGCGGGCGCGGTTGGCCCGATGAAGACGCGGCTAGCCCATATGGAATGGTCTCTAGATGAGTATCACTGATCACGAACGCTTGCTCGCGTGAAAGTGGCGCACCGCGTATTACTGTGATCTTAACGATAATGCAAAATGTCATGTTGGCGCCAAAATAATGAATGGTAAAAAGGCATATATAAGCACTGCCTTCTGCAGCACAGCTCATTATTCGTGTCAGGTCGGGCTCCAGTGAGGCGGAGGGGGCGGTGTGCTGAGGTCTCTGATTGAGCAAGTAAGGATTCGTTTATTGCTCATTATTTTTGCAATCAAGGAGGTTGTCGCGTGAGGTGATTTTAATATTCGATGCCTTTCGATTAAGGTTTTTGTTGTTCGATGCGTTTTTGCGAGGTTACGTTTGCGAAGCGCATCCTGGCAACGTCCCATCTCTGAGTTATATATGTCCTTCCGTTTTTACGCTATTTTTGATTCTGTAAGCATTTGAATTTGAATCTTCTAAATTCATGGTTTCACTGTGTGGTTTGTGTATACGTTTTCAGCAGACGTTTTTAAAAAATACTAGTATATGGAAGGAGAAAATACAGCGCCTTGGTCGAGATCTCACGCTGTTTTTATTTTCTTGATACGGTTTTTCCTTTCTAACCTTGCTATTAAGAATGCGTTTGTTTATTTAATTGATTTTGCAGTCGGTCGGTAAGTTAGCTGTGAAGACACTGCTATGGACTTCACAAGCTAAGTTGCTTCTGAGTTGATGTGTGAATCGAGAGAAAATGTTTGTTTATGTATCTTTATAGAATTGTTTTTTATGGTGTGGCAAGAGCGGGAAGTCCCATCTATTTGAGGAATCTGTTGTGTTCGAGTTTAGCATCTTGTGATTTGTCGTCTCCAACAGAAGTTGTTCTCTTGCACTTATCTACGTTGCTTATAACCTCTTGTAACCAATATTAACAGTGCGCTTATCACTGGTCGCATTGTTTATTCCGTCTCTTCTTAACTCCTCTTCCTATAGTTGCCGGCTTTCATTGCTCAAACTATGGAAACGAGACATTGGGCTATTGTTGGCGTGGTCTGCCTTGGTGTGTCTTTTGTTTGTTGAGGATTTTGCAGCTGTACTTTTGACTGCTCGTCGGGTTGATCTCTTTGTTGTATTGTTCAATACTGTTCATCGTGTATTGTACTAACTCACTTATGGCGATCAATAAAAAATATGATTTCGAAGTTGCTCCTATTTGCCACGATGATGCAGTACTATGCGCATTCCAAGTTTAATTTGACTGTATGAATGGCATCCTGAGGAAATGCTTCAGCAGAGTACTTCGAAATCGATCGATATTAGCATTATTTGAGGGTTAAGATGCGAATGTTCGTATTTGATGACGTTATTCAACGAAAAGTTCGTTTGAATTGTTTGTGGCTTTGAAGAACTGCGCTTGCAAAGCCCTTTGCGGGTGGCTTTGTCTCTGCTTATATGTGCTGTGCTTGCTGCCGGGAACTTTCAACTCGAGAACTACTGAAGGCAGTTGCGAACTGATATAACGGTGAGTTTAGTATGAAAATCAATTTTGCACTTAGGGGTAGTCATCATTTTAGGTGCTGAAAATTAACATACATTTTGCAACGGATGAGCTAACTTTTTGCGTTCGTCGGTTCTGTGGAGGGCTCATATGAGCGGACAGATCGAGCAAATATACGTGGGCTACTGTGCACGTTTTGTTGTGTTTGTTTTTACGAACATAGTTGAAATGGGAAGTGGAATGAGTCACTTTTACTACTATTAGTATATGAGTTAACAGCATTGCCTGTCATTCGTAGATAAGTGAAGGCGTGCTAATGTATAAGCCCGTACAAGTTCATTTCAGACAACCTTGTTGGATTGCTTAAAGTACTGCCACAACACCTAGAAGCGTTACAAAAACTTTGAATAGGTCCACTTGAAGGAGTGTTTTGAGCAGTGACATGCCTTTAAATGCTGAATCGTTGACTCGAAGTATAAAGTTAAAGGTGAACATGGTACAGTAAGACAACAACGTTAGGAGCATTGCTTACGTGGTATCCAGTTATTTAATGGGTGAGGGGCAGCCTGTAAAGTTGTGCTGGTTGTATCGGTTCAGCTAATCGATTAGAGGATTTGCATTCTTGTTGTTTTCAGTTTGCGATCGCGTTTTCCATCTGCTATGACTGGCAGCGGCTGCATTGAACGGATCGAGTATAAACAGAGGCCATGAGTCGACAACCGTCTATCGATGCTAGTATGCGAGAGCCCAAGCAAGATATATGCAGTATTTTATGAGGGAGCACCACGGCTTCCAGGTACGAGTAGTACCAACCACATCCAGACAAGTCGAAATCCGGCTCATATAGGCTGCAGGTCAGCCATAAGAGCACGTAAGTCGATCAGTGACATTATAGAGAGTCGATCTAAAATAGAAGTATTCCGGTGAGTAGCCTACAATTGATAAGCTAGTGAAGACTGTTGCTTTAATCTTTGCTTGTGGAACCTATTACCAAGCTGATTTTGCATGTCTGTGGGTTAGATTAGCCGAGGTGCTTTGTTAGCTTTGTCGTTATTGGCGCAATTTCGATATGTGTAGTTGTGTGGTACTGTGCCACAATTGCATAGTGCAGTGATCAGTGACCAATGATCAAAACACCACCATCTTATCACTCGCGGATAGATTGTCGTGGAACGGTTGCATTTATTCGGTGACGTTTATGTCTCTGGTGGAAGCAATTTCCTTGCATATCTGAACTGATGTGTGCATACGGTGATACATTGGAGTCTACTGGATTTTGCAGTATAGTAGCCATTATAGTGGTAGCCAGCCCATAGGGGTCGGACGGTTATATACGAAGATATGGGTTGATAGGAATGATGGGTGGTAACAGTTATTAACTGGCTACAGGTGATGAGCGCTGGTAAGCTTTAGGTGCTTGGATTGGACCCATTTGACAGAAATAAGGAAATAGGCCAAAACAATAGAGAGAGATTCATTCATATACTAAAAGAGGGTTAAATTGAACGGCATGTTTAATTCAGTTTAAGGGCTATTTTATTTCAAATTTATTTGTATCATATGCCCGAAAAATAGTGGCTAAAGATTGGTGTAGAGTGCATCGTCAGCACCTGTTTTTGTCTGCGTAGGATTGCGGCTTTTGTTAGAAGTGATTAGCGTGATTCGCGCTGCCTAATTTATCTGCCATGTGCTGCGGATAGTTGAAGTATCATACGGCGTTAAATGAGTACCGGATCATATTCGGTCGTCTTGTTTCCACAACGGCTCGTTTCTTTCGCTATCAACCTGAGGAATATTTTGCACTGATAAATAGAATGCAAAATTTTGTGTACAAGCACTTGTAGTGTCGTTTGTATTTTCTTTGGGTGAAAAAGGCAATCAGGTAAGCGTCTTGTGGCAGCCGTTTGTGCGCTTTGTAATTTTCTTGATATCACTGAGTTTGCATAATCCATGGACATGTGAAGTGAAGCATTGTGCGGCGGTGCTGAAGAGAAGAATGAAGCGAAACTCGGCGGGTAGCAAAGAGGGGTCAGGTGAGAGCGAGGGTAGGGGCTGTGCTCCGATCGAAACAGCTGACAGCCATCTAGCTGGTGGAGCTGCCAACAACAAGGCCATCAGTGGTGCGGTACTGTCAGGTACAGCTTCAACAAGCTCTGCTCTGAAAACTCGGTAAACTTATAGTTATTAAAATCTGAGCTGGTAGCTAGGAATGGAGCATTGGATGGGAAGATGCGAATTTTTCTAAATGAAAGGGTTTGTGGTTGCTTAATAAAACTTTATTCCATTCGCGTTTGGGACGGTGAGTAGCGGTGATCATTTGCGGCTTGCTGTATTGTTCCTGGCTAACCGAAACTTGGCGCAACAACCATACTTGTCATAGTTGTGCTGAAGATCGAGACCAGTTCGTCAAAACCCCATCTGAGCGGATCAAGCGCGAGGTTCTTGGGAAACTTGGTATTGATGGACCACCTCGAGTGCAACCATCTGAGGGTTTTCCATCGATTACTCAGGAGGCAAAATGTTTGCGTACAACGAAATGTCCACTCATCATTTTGGCCGACAATCCGGTTTATGCGGCAGTCGAACAGAAGAAGACCGAAAAGGCGTTCGCAATTGCGGAACGTCCACCACCCGTGCGCTACAACCAGAATTGGTTGATTAGGCATATTCGCTTCTCGAATAAGGTCATTTAAAAATGGTTACGTCGTGTCTTTCTCTATGTCTTTCTTCTTTGAATGTTGGTTTGTATCGCAACGATTTTTCTTATTGGTGCAAAGTAGAGCGTTAGGTCGAATGGAACGGCCTTGCTCGAGTAAGGGCGAACGCTTGCGCGCGTGGAAATGATCGCACGGCATATGACCGTGATCTTGACTGTGATGCAAAACGTCATATTGGTGCTAAAGTAATGAATGGCGCGCCTATATAAGCATTGCCTTCTGCAGCAGCGCTCAGTTTTCTTCGTGTTCGCGTGGAGCGCGGTGAGACGGAGGGGTGCGGACGCCGAGAATCGATCTGCTCGTGTTGGATGACGTCGAATTGCCACGAGGGTGCTTAGTCGGCCGTCCCTTGTACGCATCCGAAGAAAACGTGCTGCTGCCTCTCGCAGATGCTGACTATATTGCTGCTTGCATGACTCGACGTTGCAGGCTTTAGAGATTTTCGCTTGCACATTCATCTCCTGCCAGCAATGTCGCGCACATTTGCGTCTTAGGCATCGTACATCCTATTATCCTATTTAAGGGGTGCCAAACTTGTATAAGCTTGACTTCTGGACCAGGACTGCGCTAAGGTCAACTCAGCTTCACGGTTTTCGCATCCCTGTCTATATCAGTAGCAAGGCAATTGTGTTTACGTCCCATCACACGCTAATGTATCCGAGAATGGAGTGCAGTTGGGTATTTTCTAGAGGAAGCTAGTCGGATGTGTGAGTCGTTATGGGTGAAACCTTGATGCACTGAATGTGTGACAGGCACTTTGCTTGCTTTGTGTATGCGTTATATTTGCGCTGTGTTTATATAGTTTTATTTTTCAATTCATTCATTGCTTCTTTATTCGGTATTTTCGTTTAAAGTTGAAAGCATTTTCTCTCCTCTACAAGCGATTAGAAAGTACTTTGCAAATGTCGCTATTTTTTATATTTAATTTCCTTTGAAATGATTTTACAATAAATTTCTTTCCATCGAAATTATTGCCTCATCTCAAATAGTGAATTGATGTGACATAATGCTTTTAAGTTATACCTGGCAAAATTCCAATTTTGACAACGTTGCGTTGTGATCGAGCACTTTAGCCTTTTAGCTATGCATGAAACGCATGCGGGGCCCTTATGTGGGGAATGAAGTATGAAAGAGGAGATTTAACGCACTGTTTGAATATGCCGCCTTATTTTTATTGTTCTAAGTCGTTTTCTTTCTTGTCTGTTGGCATCATCGTCCATCGAGGAGGAGGTATTTGAAATTTTTGTTTTTTTCTTTCAAATTGGTGTGTATATATTGGTGTGTATTTGGTGTATTTTGGTGTATTTTACATTTGGTGTATTTCATTATTGGTGTGTATTTCATTTCTGTCATCGTTTTTGGTATATTTTACGTCCATATTTTTTCGCTATTAAAAATTCAAGGGGGAGGGGCAAGGCTAGAGAAATGTCATTTCTCAAGTTTCAGTGGTGCATTACTTTGAATGTTGGTTTGTATCGCAACGATTTTTCTTATTGGTGCAAAGTAGAGCGTTAGGTCGAATGGAACGGCCTTGCTCGAGTAAGGGCGAACGCTTGCGCGCGTGGAAATGATCGCACGGCATATGACCGTGATCTTGACTGTGATGCAAAACGTCATATTGGTGCTAAAGTAATGAATGGCGCGCCTATATAAGCATTGCCTTCTGCAGCAGCGCTCAGTTTTCTTCGTGTTCGCGTGGAGCGCGGTGAGACGGAGGGGTGCGGACGCCGAGAATCGATCTGCTCGTGTTGGATGACGTCGAATTGCCACGAGGGTGCTTAGTCGGCCGTCCCTTGTACGCATCCGAAGAAAACGTGCTGCTGCCTCTCGCAGAACCTCTCGAGCCGGCCCGCCTCTATGCGTCTTTCAGCCTATGAGTTCTTTTTTGCTTCTCATCACGGAATTGCCTATTCGACTTCACGGATGATTCCTTAAGTTTTAGGCTTGTAAATTAAGTGTGTTTCATAAGAATATGGCTAACACCCATGTATATCAAAGATCAAGAAATTCTTATTGGAAGTAATAGTCGGGATCCGAACAGAATCGATGGTTCGGATCCTCCCTGACCAAGTTACTCCCACTCTCCCTAACATTTTGCCGAGAAAGATTTCCTTCTTCCTTATTTCACAACATTTTTAAAGATTTCCGATATTCTTATGTTGAAGTGACACTATAAAAAGGGATTTCATAGATGGGATTTCAGTGTGTTGTTAAGAGGCGGGGGAGAGGAGGGAGAATCGTTTTTTTAAATCTTAGTCTGGAAAACGAGGTAGTGTAAGAGAAAATGAAAGCAGCTTCGAGCGTTACAGAGTAAGCCTGATTGGCTATTTCAAATGATATTTATAAATCCGAAGGAAAAAATTTACATATAGAAGCTGAAGTATAAAAAAATGTTGTTATGTAAAGTCCCTACTATTTTCTTAATTCACGGGGGGAGGGGGGAATTTCCTATTTTATCGACCATTTATTATGACAATATTTGCATTTTCTTTTTGATTGCCAAGATTCCTGTTATCGAAAATTTTGTCGATTATAATTGCTTGCAATATTGTTTTATTGGTTTGAATGTGGAATTTAGACGATTGTATTAGACATATTTCATTTAGTGTACCTCTTATGGTATCTTACATGCTTCACTATCTCCTGGAGTGCACGGGTGAAAATGTCCACGAAATGCATTGCACTTGGGAATGTTTTCACGAGCGGCTGATATATTATCTATGGTTTTTATGCTCATGCGCGCGAATACGGTGCTTCTACCACTTTCACCCCCGAAATTGAGCACATTCCTTGTCCCCCTCCCCACCC
>QEWY01000009.1:38223-51923 GCA_006503575.1 Baylisascaris schroederi | reverse complement strand
TGTATATATATATATATATATATATATATATATCTTTTGAGAGTAACAAATTCTGTTGCGAGAAGAAATCACTGTAGGTGGCTGTAAGCGTTTATCCTTTTTTTTAAAATCGTTTTTTTAATCCTTTTTAAATCAATTTTAAATCGCTAAAGTGACAAGATGCGCGCATATATAAGTACTGCCTTCTGAAGCAGCGCTCAGTATTATTCGTGTTCGAGAGGGGTGCGGTGGGGCGGAGGAGATTTTTTGAGGAGCGAGTCGGTTCTGGGATTGTCAAGCCTAGTTAGTTTCTTGGCGATTGGTTCTTGGGAGAAGTCAACATTATAATGATGTGATGTGTCCGCTGCAAAGTCCTACCTCTCGCCTCATCGTGGCGCAGCGGTGACAATGGCCGCCTGGCATCTATGGTAGCGGGGCGTATGCCTCGGCAGGTCCAACCATGCTACAAAGGTGCCAGGCTCCCAGCCCGGGAAGGAGCACCTCTCGCAGGTTGGAGAGAGCGTCATCCTCCTGACCCGAGGCTGGAGGCTAGCTAAGTAGAGGAGGCGATACGTGGACTAATTTTTTTACAGGCTTCCATATCTAAGAAGATTCATTGAAGATTCGTGGTAGCGAAGATTGATGCTATGCGCTTTCTACAGGAAGGGTGGAAGGTGACGTATAACTATTTTAACTTCTTAAATAAGGCCGGAGGTTCAACTCGTATATCCCTCTTTCTTTCATTTTTTCGATTGCTTTGAGGAGTTCCAATTTGGGATTTAGAAGGGTTGTCTTCGAATAGCAAGTCAGGGGTTGGAAACAAATCAGNTTCTTGGTGAAAAGCGTAGAGTGACGGCTTATTCGTTATCTCACGATCGGTGCCCTATTTTCAGCAGCATTCCCTAATTGAAAAGGAAATTGTTGCCAGGTGCTAATTAGATTCTGTGAAAATAACATAGTAATTCCCCTGCAAATTATGAGTAATGTAATATTGTTTTTATTGTTTAGCCTATGGCTCTGTCAGTAGTAACTCAAAAAAGAACCTGAATTTTCAATTGAATAAACTTAAGTGTAAATGGAGGCGGTTCTGCAGTGTTCGTATGTTATATATCTCTTTTGCCTGTCTGCCAACCAGTTTCTCGCGACCTGGGTTGGAGTTCTTGACTCAGATCTAGCACCAGCTCGCTATGCTTCTACAACATCTATCGGTGGCCGCATATCAGCCGAAATGCACGGGAGTGGCATAGCAGTAGCCACTCCGGTGCATTTCGGCAAACGATCGCTCACCTCTCCACGTTTATCAAGCGCCTGCCTACAGAAAATTCGTTCTACGCAGGGGTACCATGTTATGCCCACCTGTGCTGTTCATGGCGCACATGATGTCCTGTATATCGCAGCATTCGCATATTACCTTCAATTATGATGTCTCATGTCATAGTGCTGCGGACAGAAATCCTCAAAGAAATACGCAGCATATACATATATATATAAGTGATGTATAAGCACTCGATGTTTTTCCTATTTTCGTAAGAGCAAAACGAGACACGTGAGGAGTATCGCACACGATAGTCATAGAATGTGTTGCGCACGTCATGCGTTGCGTTAGCTGCGACGCTTATAATTGGCGAGCATACGGTACCCAACGAGGCACGATGTGTAGGCTGCGTGTGGTACTAGTGGTGATGGGGCCGTTGTATGCTTTTAATGGTCTTTGATGGAGTTGATTGTGAATCGTCGAGTTCTTTTATTATTGTATTTATTGTTGTATTTATTATTGACAGAATCGTTTTCTGTTACGAAGATCTTGGAAAGAAGTTTGCATTTTTACCTATCCTCCCTGACCAAGTTACTCCCACCCTCCTTTACATTTTGTCGAGAAAATTTTCCTTCTTCCTTATGTCACACCATTTTTAAAGGTTTCCGATATTCTTATGTTGAAATAGCACAATAAAAAGATGCAAAAGTAAGCTCTTATCCCGAGTCGGTTCGAGGTGACGACTCCGAAATTAAATTTTTTTGTTTATCGTCGATGAGTGTAAATCGTCTTGGTGCATTTATAGGAAATATTAATATGAGAGTGATTATCGTCGAATTCTTAAGTGTATTGTATGTGTACGTCGTATCAGGACATATCGACTGTCGATTTGTTTTAAATATTACTAACACTATGTATTATTCATTATCAATATCTATGTGTTTCTTTATTTTTGATCCGATTCGATTGCAATGTATTGGTAATGAAATCGGAGAGGATAACGCGTCATCAATAAGTACGCTTATCTTCTTGTTAGCAGATTTATGCAAAAAATTTACTCACTTATTGTGGATAATAAAATTATTTATGTATGGGAATTTATCTTTGAGAAATATAAAATACAAATTTTACGTATTTTTTGGAAATATTTACATACAAGTTTGCTTTCTTTTTGCACTATTTGCCTTCTCACTCTATATGTATGTTTGCTGTGTTGAGTGTTTCACTACGTTGATTTCTTGTTTTGTTTCATTTGTCTTTCTTCCTCGGTTATCTCTCATTGATCACTTCCTCTCTCTGGACTAGGATCGTTTATTTATATATTTATCGATATTAATTATAATTTATCATTAATTTATCTAAAAATTATTAGTGGGGATTTATTTTTAACACTGTATTATTTTTGAAGATAGAATCATAGCTCAGGATGGAGAAACGAATTAGGAAGCGATAAATCCACGAAGGTGTGGGTTAACTCTCAAGGGGCAAATCGCTATTCTGTGGATGTTTTTAACAGTTGGAAGGGCAGATCTTACTATTGAAACCTCTGTTAACATGCACATGTTGAAGCTATAGTCCGGCTAAGACTGAGGTGTTTTTGATGGTCCATGAAAGTGACAAACAAATATGACGTCCGTAGTAGCATTACGGCAGGGGATTTGCTCGGAAAGCGAAAGATCGCGTGTTGGTCCACGTATATGGACGAAGTTTTCATTTATCATTAAAAGCATTTATTGTGCTGATAGCCAGTGGAATACTCATTTATAAAGATGCAAGAAAATGGAGATCAATTCCACAGGGATGCGGAAAAGAAACGATTAGATTGCAAAAGATGTGAGTTTCACCAGGATATCATATGCAATAATACTGATTTCATTTTATTCATTTAACAAGAGTGCTGACTACCCTTCTCAGAGATTAGTTCGTCCTTCTAGAGATGGAGGAGCTTGAAACTTGAAGTTGGAAGGAACCTTTAGAGAAGCTTGAAATTGGAAACGGGTGCAAAGGAAGACAATGATAGGGCCAATTTAGCTTTCAAGGTTATTTTTTAGCTGGAAATCTTCAATCGCAAAATGAGCGTTTGCGAATGAGAGGGATTTGAAATTTTTCTTTCAGCAGAGTTCTTCTGTCACAAATTTTTTCGTCTTTTTTCCATTCAGTTGAACATTTCAACACTCCAATGAGTTTTTGTTCAATTTTTATTAATGTCGATCAACTTTTTCAGCACAAATCTAACTTTTTTTATCATCCGTTTGTTTTCTCTTCACTATATCTGTTTTCATTATTTGCATGCAAAAAATTTCATCTTCTAGTTGAAGTCAACACCCAGCTACAAACGCAGCAATTATTATTGAAAAGGTCGATTCTCTGCTGCAGCTATATCAGTTCGCCATCGAACGGGACGATGGCGTAAGTCCCTTTGCGATTTTTGTTTGTTTCTGGTAAGAAGCATAGGTAAGAGGAAATAACTAATATGAGAAAATAGAATTGAATTTATGGAGAATTTTGGCGACGATCGCACTAAAAGCGAGGGCACATTGACATCTCAGCTGTACGGAATTAATGGTATTTAAATACAGGGTTTGGACTAGTAGGGGTTAATATATTACGCGAAAAGTGTAGAAAATAGTGGTGAAAAGAGGCATATCCCAGTTGGCATTTCAACTAGGTAAAAAATATGCCCTTTTTGCATCGCAGTTGGCATGTCAACTAGGCAAAAAATATGCGCTTTTTGCATCGCAGTTGGCACGTCAAGAAGCAAAAAAATTGCATTTCAGTCGGCATGTCAACTAGGCAAAAAATATGCCTTTTTGCATCTCAGTTGGCACGTCAACGAAGCAAAAAAATATGCGCTTTTTGCATTTCAGTCGGCATGTCAACTAGGCAAAAAATATGCCTTTTTGCATCTCAGTTGGCACGTCAACGAAGCGAAAAAATATGCGCTTTTTGCATTTCAGTCGGCATGTCAACTAGGCAAAAAATATGCCTTTTTGCATCTCAGTTGGCACGTCAACGAAGCAAAAAATATGCGCTTTTTTGCATCCCAGTTGGCATGTCAACGAAGCAAAAAATATGGGCTTTTTGCATCGCAAATATCTCATTAATGAACCCAAAAAGTCATGAACAAGAATTGAGGTATGCAAAACATCGCTTCGGATATAATCCATCCGATGCTTGAGCTGTTTTTGATGAAAGATGCATTTTTGAGTGAGCGAAATATTACAGCAATATCTTAAAAAGATATCGCAATTTTTCAATGACATATTATTCTCTATTTAAACTACTTCAAATTTATGTCACTATTGATGTGTATTTCATTTCTGTCATAGGTTTTGGTATATTTCACGATGATATTTTTTCGCTATTAAAAATTTAAGAGGGGGGGGGGGGGGAAATGGCGTTTCTCAAGTTTTAGTGCTATATTACTTTAAATGTTAGTGTTTATTCAAACGAAAATTGCAATATGGTATCTTTCGAAATGCAAGCGCAGATGCGGGAATATGCGCACTTGCCTCGTTAGCGATGCGACCGGCTCTGGAAAGATCGAAGTCGAGCCAAGCCTTGGCACATTCGAGTGCGTCGAGGGAATTTTTTCTGATATTAACAATATACTGCTGTCACTTGTGTTTTCGGGAACAGGAAAGTAACCGGAGGCTTGCTAAAAGGACTTACGCTTTTCTGAGAAATTCGGGGAGGGGGGGAGGGGGAGGGGATGGAGATGAAGGGCAAAGATTTTTCGTCTATTCGTGCTCAGACAAATGTCATCAAAATCAGGGAGAAAGGACAGAGGGAAAAGTAGGGAGAGGTGCAGAGCAGATGGGATCCATCCTATTTCGTAATGAAGTTGTTTTTGGGCTATTTCTTTAGCACCAATGAGGCATGTTTTTTATCACTGTGTTTAATGTGATACTCTGTGCACATAAATGCGCCCCACCATTTAGAGTAGAATTCCCCATAAATTTCCGGAAATTTTGGGAGAAAAGATCATTTCCCAAAAATCATGAGAGAGGTTTGTTGGTGGGGGGTGGGTGGGTTATTTTCGTCCTGATTGACCTGCGCGGGCGGGGTTAGCCCGAGCCGGCTTTGTTTGGTTTTTGAGCGTGGTCGTTGTTTCAACCATTAGTCAGTGATTTGGAACGTTCTAAGAATTGCTCGTCGCCTGGGGCAGAACTGTTTTGCGAGCTGCAACAGTTTTTGAATATAGCCATTGATCTGTTTTGTTTGATATTTTCGTAGTGACGTTGGATCAGTGCACGGTTGAAAATGTTTGTTTTTATCACCTACAAAAGTCGTTTTCTCATTGTTCTGTTGTTCCATTCTTACTGATGCTAAAGTAGAGCGTTAGATCGAATGGGACGGCCCTGCTTGCGTGAGCGCGAATGCTTGCCCGCGTGAAACTGATCGCACCATGTATTAGTGTAATCTTGACTATGATCTAAAGCGTCATGTTGACGTAAAAATGGTAATAGGCGCGCATATATAAGCATTCCCTTCTGCAGCAGAGCTCAGTGTTGTTCGTGCTGACGTGGAGTATGGTGAGGCCGAGGGGGCGCTGAGGCGAGGATCGATCTGTTCGCGTTGGAGGGCGTTGGATTGCAACAAGGCCGCCAGCTCGACTGTCCCTTCTACGCATTTGAAGAAACCGTGCCGGTATCTATCGCAGAGCCTCTCGAGCCGGTCAGCCCGTATGCCCCCCACGCTCCTCCGTCTCATCGTATCCATCCTCACCGCGCCCTGTTGCCGTCTCCTCCACCCTCTGTGTACGCTGCGGCAATCACAGCACAATTGGACGAGTAGGAACGTATTTATGGAGTCCTGTGGGTTGATCTGATCGTTTTAAAACCGTGAATGTGATTGATGTCTGAGAAAGTTATGCCAGTTGCATACAAAGGGATGGTTTGCAGCAGTGGAAAGTGAAGCGAAAACACGTTTACGTTTTTCATCGAGTCATTCCTCGGGAGGTGCAATGCGTAATGCAGGTGGCAGTGACGAAGTGATGGATGGTTGTTTCGGGACTTCTGTGCCCCTAACTCTCTCGGAGACTACAGATTTCTATTTTGGGGATGCCGAGCTGAAAGTCAGTGGTATTGCACCCGATTTACTGCAGGTTGATATCCTGTGGTGAGTAATTCCAATTTTTTGAGCAGTTCCATACCTATTAAGTAGAAACTGGTTTTGCTGCTTTTTGTTTTCCTTAATATTACATCGGCATACCCTTGTGATGTGCTCTCACTAAGTGCGGTTGTCATCGGCATTGTTACGTGACTTTCTGAAGCTTTCTGACCTTAGAGTGCCACTGTCTTTCCTTTAGTGTCTTCAAAGATTTTGGGCAAGATGGGGAACTCGATCTAATTTCCTTTAGAAGCAATGAAAGAGCAACAATGACAACATAGGGGGTAATTCGGCAAGTTGATTGCAGTCGTTTCAATACCTATACTTCATTGCAGATGGAGGCGTTCTAATCGCGGTTCGATGGATTCGAGGGAAGTTAGTTCGAGGCTCAGTTCGAGGAAAGTCAAGGAAAGCGACGCAGGTACCGAACAGGATTGTTCACGAATGGGTGAGGGATATAGTAAGGCTTCTTTTTGGTTTGCTTAAAATGAATTAACTACTTCCAGATTGTTGCTGTCTTATATTTTTCTTGACCATGGGAGTGCTCGATTGTCTTCTGCAGTGCCTTGTTTGCTCGCCTGGGCGATCTTCATAGAAGTTGAGTTTTAACTTCTATGTCATCCTATGTTGGGCTTTTTTCATTTTGCTTTTTCTCCGAAAAATCATCTCCACTTTTTTTATTTGCTCGGCATTCAGCTTTTTTCGGGTTTGGCCATTGAAAACTGCGCGTAAATATTAGCAGGTTATCATGTGCCAATTATGATTCATACAGTTTTGTTAGCTTATTTAATCGGGTTGCTTTTATTTTATTCTAAGGCCAGTGAACGTTGAAATTTGCCGTGATACCTTGAGTTGAACTTCTTTCTGTATATTTTTCTGCCATTCTGGATATCCTCCGTCCTTTCTTGTCATCCCCAAAAAGCGTTTCTTAATTTTTTTTTCCTTTTCTCGTACGAGCGTTTTTCCACGAATTGACCGTGGTTTCGGTTATCGGGAATCCTGGCGGTGAGGCAACAGATTTTCAACTTTGCCTTCTGCCTTTCTCATTGTGTTTTTTTGAGTTGTGAAAGGGAGGTCCAAATATTTTAGACGAACTTTCAGTGCTTGTTAACGCGATCTGCCATCCTCCACGGGATCCATTGCCGGTGTTGGGATCAACGTTTATGCAACACTTCGAAATCGTAAGTATTCTTTGCCTCTGCTTGTTTAATTGCTAACTCTAATTGTCGATTAATTCTGTGAATTGCTGCGATCGATAAAATCTCCATTGTTTGTTCCAATGAGTGGTTGAAACAAGGGCTTCGCATAGCGAGAGAATTCTGTGAGGATCAGAGTTTCCTATGAGACAGGGAAGAGAATTCTGAAGCGTCCTCGAAAAAGGGAAGTCGTACGATCTAGGCAATGAAGAGGGCTGTGGAGCTCATCAGAGTGGAGAAGGTAACAGATGTTTTCTAAAAGGAGCAAAATGTTGATGCTAGAGACGATAATGAAGGGGAGACAGGAACTTGGAGCTGAAAAGACTACCTTTTTCGGCTTGTTTTTGTGAAATTGGAAACATCTTCATTGGAGGTCCTGCATTTGACGTTAAAGTCTGTTGTTGGTGTAATATCAGTATCTGTTGTAAATTCTTTTTGCTATGAACGGTACGCAGCCCTTTCTGCTGGAGGGCATGACGAGAGATTATTTTCCTTTGTGTTCTATTTGCCAGTTGGTTTACCCATTTTTCATTTGCGCAGCGAGGTGAAATTTGAGATTTTCTACCCAATGAGTGGAGAGTGTGCGGCAGCGTACTCTTTTTTGTGCCTTCATGCATTCATGCTATGGTTGCTGACGTCAAGTGCACGTGCATACTGATGCATTTACGTGTGGGAAGTTTTCACCGCGCTCGCTTATGCCACGGTAAACTTGGTGAACGTAACAAGTGTGTATTCTGTGGTGCAAATGTCCAACGGTATCACAGCCATCCCGAATTGGGCCTCTCGTTCGGTGTTTAGCAATCCGCTCTAGCTTCATATGTATGGGTATTATTTGCTGGATTTATACTCGCACATATTATCGTTAAATCGCATAAGCTTTCTAAAAATATGCCCGCGATAACAACTTTTGATAGCAAACAAAGTGATGCTTGATAGCCGGTCGATTATGTCCTTTTCATAGCTTGTTTGATCCACTGACGTATTTTGTGCGCTGTTTATTACCATTCTTCTCTAGCTCTTATTTCTTCTCAGTTATTCTTAATTGCGTTCTATTCTGGCTGGTTCGAAGCGCTCTTAGTTATCTCTTGGTTGATTTTATTGTGTATAATGGCTGTGATTATGACATGTATATGGCAGAGATGTTTAAATGCAGAGAAATATTGAGGGTAATTGTGATATGTTATCTGTATATGGAAGCAGAGTTCTCGAAGGAGTAATTTGGTATTTCCCATAGGTGAAGATGGTTTAGTATGTTGCTTGGTGAGTCCTTTAGTTTAGTAGTCATATGCGTTCAAAAGTCCCAATGAAGAGGGCTTACGGGAAGGCTTTGGATTGTTCAGGTGGAGAAAGGAAAAGGGTTAGGGGAACTCGCATTTATGGACTGTTGGAAAAAACGGTTGGGAAGCAAATATTAATGAATATTTTTTTCAGCGTTAAACCCGTTTGATTTAATTTTCTCATCTAAGGGATGCAAGAGTTTTTTCTTTGATATTTGCTTTGAGAGTTGTTGCCACATTCCATAATATCGTTTCTTTTCGTTCATTTGCAGTCGTTCCCCCTCCACCCTCCCCGATCCCTTGTTTCCCTACCTCCCTATGCTTTCATCTTTTCTCTCAAGCTATCTCCTGTTGAAATTGCTGCCAGTTTTTGTGTTTTTCATAAACTTATGTCTGCTTGCATGCATTTCTACTTACATAACTAAACAACTTATTATTTGCAGCCCCATGCAAAGAGCAGCGTCAACAATCGGGCGATGCTCCATCTATATTGAGATTCATCTTTCTTTTGTGATTTAATTTGCCTTTCTGTGAATTGATGTATTTGCCTTTCTATGAATTGATGTATTTGCTCGATTTTTTATACTAACGTTTCACTAATAAACACTGTTTCTATTGAAGTGATATCCATAAGCACGAGTAACTGCAGCATAACTGAAATCTATTCCTCAAGCATTGAAGGATATATGTAAGATGCTTATCGTTTGATCACTTGTAAAGTGTTTGACGTGAATCCTAGATGCTGAGTGATTTTATGGATCGGTATAAGAAAGATGATTTTCGCAGAGAACGTATATCGGCGCGGGAACAGATAGAAAAGTATGTCGAGGAAGTTCGTAAATATTTTGTGGACGGAGGGTGGAGAGTTGGCGAGAGGTGTTATATACGAATAGAACTTGTTGTTGAACTGAGATTGGTTGGTAGAGCATCGTGAAGAAATATGCTTGGTCCGGTGAGTAGCGGTGATCATTTGCGGCTTGCTGAATTGTTCCTGGCTAACCGAAGCTTGGCGCAACAACCGTACTTGTGATAGTTGTGCTGGAGATCGAGACCGGTTCCTCAAAATCCCTTCTCAAGTGCGGTCATCCGAGGGTTTTTCATCGATTCCTTAGGTGGCAAAATATTTGCGGAGTCAAGTACGACGTGAGGAAATCAAGCGCGAGATTCTTGGGAAGCTTGCTCCACTCATCATTTTTGGGCGACAAGCCGGCTAATGCGGCAGTCGAACAGAAGAACGAAAATACGATCGTAATTGCGGAACTGCACCACCAGAATTGGCTGGTTAGGCATTTTCGATTCTTGAATAAGGTCATGTCAAGATCCTTACATCGTGCCTTTCTCTATATCTTCTGCTGTCGAATTTCCACTTTGAATCAAGAATTAGTACTGTTTAGGTAATCGTCCGAGAGGTATTGAAGGGAGGAAAGTTAATTGGAATGTTTCTTTACTCTTTTTACTTAATTTTTTTCACATCTTATCACGTAGTCGATTTTGATATTTTTTTAATTAACTAATATGGGTTTTTTCTCGTCGCACATTTTCAAAAGAGTTGTGCATATTGTGATGAGTTCTGCGAAATATCAAGCACTAGAATTCATTTACCATTTAGAGAACTCGTGGTTGTGCAGTGTTCACCTGATTTGTTCTATATGAAATTTTTGTTGTTTTTTTTTCGTCCCTCTCTGGGAGATTGGAGTGCATCTGTAGCCGCACTTGACTGGTCAGAAAATTCGGATCGTCTCTCTTCATACATGTTTACGCCCACCCGTCCTGCTCCCCTCCAGCCAGTCTATTTGTATCGAGTTTCTTCCGCATTCTCATTCCAAGCTGGAAATGTCTCGTTATGGCGATAGTATATGATTCAACAACTAATTCTTCAATTTCAGGTGTTGCTATTGCCGTTGAGATGCAATTCAAGATCATCAAATATTGGCAACCGTTTCGAAATGATGGCGACTTCAGAAGGGAACAGGTTGGTAAATTGAATTTCTTTTAATCAGCCTTCTCTTTCATTTTTGTGCATAGCAAGAACTCGTATTATGGAGATTTTTTGAATTATATAAAATTCCTCGCGGAGATTTCTTTGCATATTTTTACCTTGAAATGTTCTGCATGATTTTGAGGAAGCTTATATTGTGGATATTCGGACTCATTTTGAACCATTGTTCATAAATCGTCTTTCTCTTCTCATACCTCCTAGTTTTGTCAATCCCTCGACTAGTGGTGGTGGCTACAGAACTTTTTATTATGAGATGGTTCATTCGATCGATCAGTATCCTCACTTTTGCAACCACCCCTCCAAGAGAGGAAGAATTTCATTCTCGCGATCAGCCAACATTCTCGTGTCTGTATTTCAAACGTCACTGGTCCACACTGAAATACGTAGCGAAAAAAAAGCGTAACGAGGCCGTCCAGTGCCGTTCGGAGGACGGTAAAACTGTGGTAACTTTGATTGCTCGAAAAGGGAAGTGAATTTTTCGATAGGGCGCTTGAATGCATCGAATTATGCAGTGCCTATATGAAGTTGTGAAATAACTCACTTCTCATATTAGGCGAAAGAGGGGGAAGGAAGGGAATGACAATAACAATTTGTTCAAGCAGTTATGTGCTTTCTGAAGCGTCTGCAAGTTGTTAACAGCTGCTTTGGCTTATTTCACGTCAAACTGGATAGATAGCTCCATCTTGATGATAAACTCATCTTGACATATAATTTTCCTAATCTTATTTGGGGAATGGTTATGCATAATTCATGGACTATAATTCTTTGAATAGAAATTTATTATTAAAATAAAAACTCTCTATGAATTTCATATGGTTCGTGTGGAATAAGCCAATGGAGGTTTGCTGTGATCCAACTCTGTCTCGAAACGTTTTATTTATTTTCAGTTATTGAGTGCCGCACAGACATAGGATTAACGGAATGCTGCCTCCACTTCAAAGGGCTGATTGTTGCGAAATTTATCGCCGATTTTATCGCTCTCAGCGAGCAGGTTATCCTCTGCTTTTTGTGGATTAAATGAATCCTCTCTTCTCCTCTCTTCACTCCCACTTTTCCAAATAACTCGAGTCTTTTGAGGGAAAGGAGTTCAGTTCTGCTTTAAGGATCAATCTGGCCTTCGTTCCTATCGCTGCTATAGGCTGGTCGAGAGTAGGTGTTGGTTTTCCTCATGACGAAGGGTACCGGTGGGGGCATTTGCAATTTGGGGCAGCAAGTGGATGGCGTGCTAAGCTTTTTTCTATAGAGCCATGCAAGAACGAGGCTTCTTTGAATGGGTGTGGAGGAGGAAAAGAGAGGGAGCATGCAGCCTGCAATGATATTGAGGAGGATGAGGTGGGGGAAGGGTGTGCAACCAGCATAACTGTTAAAAAGACAGGGAGGTATGCAATCTGCAGAAATGTCACGTTTTGTATTACAAACGCACTTGCTACTTCTTTGTTTTCTGCAGTTGTAATAGCGTTTAGGTCCTGAAGTTGGCTTTAGTGGATGCTGTATTTCCATATGGTCAAACATACAAGAACACTGAGCTTAACCAGTTGAGATGGAATGTTGCCCCAGTGTAATGACAAAGAGGTAATGTGATTTGATTGCTCAAGTTGAAACCATAGGTAAAAATGCTAATATAAGCAAAAACGTGATGTTGCTTCACTAATTGACCTGTCGTATGCGTTCAAGATTAAACGGCAGCATCAATAACAGTTAGCGTGCCTGATTCTTTTTCTACTCATATTCGTATGCACAATCATCGGGAGCTCGAACTTCCCGATTCGGCGATATGATCCTATTTTATTTCTCTTCCAAACAATGTTTTTTTTTCAATGCGAGGACTGCATACATGTTGAAAGAATTCTGGACGACTGATGATTTGGCTGACTGAGGTAATAAAAAATGAAGCTAGGATGTCTTCGGATGACTTGTTTCGTCTAAACAATTTTCCACAAGCAGTTTCTTCGTTGTCGCGTTTCTCATTCACTTTCGCTAATAGTTGCATATTAAGGGATGGAAACAATTGTAAAGCTTTGGAGGGATAGGCAGAATCTTATTTTTTATCGTTGCTATAGGCTGGTCGAGATGTAATCCATGATCGGATTGCGATTTTACTATTCCAATTTTATTGTTGCTGTTGTAATATAAGTCGAGCCAGCGATTGTATCGACAATTAGAATCGAAAGACTGATTCAAAGCTTGTGCTCAGGGAAAAAGGAACATTGCAAGGTTGAAGAGCCTTTTGGTGTTTTCTAAGAATATAGATGCTCATCTACGTGGATTTTTCCTCAGTTCTGTTGACTTTTCTTGCGTTGTTTTTTAGGTTCTGCGTTCCTTCAAAAATATCCTCAATGGGAATGTCTCTATTGCGGAAACGGAGGGGACGAATTAGAAGTGCATAGTAGCACCGAGCATGCGGACAGCGATAGGCAAGCACTGGGGAGCAGTGCCCGCTCTGTCCGAGCAAGTCGCTGCAGCTCCGAACTCATCTGGTGGAGGTTCGTTTCCTCTTTTGCATTGCTTAAGATCATTTTGGCTATCTTTTCGATGGTTCACTCTATCGTCTTTACTATCACAATGGCCCATTTATATTGTGGAAATGAAAATAACTGTGTGACATCACTTACAGCCAACCACATTCGTTCCCTGCAATGGACAGAAGTTTATACATCCTGCTTTGCTTGTTTTGATCTGAAATGGTGTTTGTTAATATTTCATGGCTCATTGTGTTCGCAGTAAACTGGTCGATGTTCTTTTGTTTAGATGAACTGTTAAGCAGATGGAGATCGACGGGATGTTTTTTCTTACTCGTTAGACACTTATCGTTATGAATTAGATCGAATGGGACGGCCCTGTTTAAGTGAGCGCGAACGCTTGCCCGCGTGAAGTGATTGCAC